>JAGGAW010017210.1:0-44540 GCA_017657375.1 Termitomyces sp. T27 | reverse complement strand
CTGGACTGGGAACTTGCGAAGCCTGGCCTTCCTGGTGTCGAAATTGGACAGTTTTGTGCCGAAGTGCATCTCATACGACAATATATACCCACCGCAGAAACCTTTGCATCAACCATTCTAGACTCCTTTTTACGAGCATATGTCGACCAACTTGAAGTAAAACCTGACGTTGAGCTGGTACGCCATGCTTTGGCACATTGGGGGACTCATCTTGTTGTATGGACTCCACGTATTCCTACTTGGGCCTACAATAAGGAAAAGACGCGCAGTGTCGTTGAAAAGGGTGTCCAACTTATTGTCGCCGCGGCAGACGCTTCTGAGGAGACCCTCTCACATTCGTTCGTGGGACCTTTAGTCACTGGAAGTTAAGGGTACGGCCACATTGACAAACTCGACTCCAACTTGGAGCAACCAGAGTGTAGAATCTTAGCATTCCATTAGTTAGATATTCAAAGCAGAAAGGAAACGTGTATTCCAAGTACCAACTCACCATCACTTCTGGTGCATCCAAAGACTACGGTAGTCTCGTTCCAGACGTTCTAGAATTCAATCAGTCGTACCTCCTGCTGAACTCGTCATGCGCTTTACTTCGGAACCAAGACCATGGGTATAATGCACGTATGTACGTATGTACTATACAACAAGATAATGTCCAAATCCTCATTTAGATCATGCACACTGGTGTTTCTTCCTCTTTCTACTTAGTCGTCTCCGAACATGATCTTCAAGTTTTCAATGCTCTCAGGATCAACTCCCTCGCCTCGTGACCCGCTTCCCCTGAATGCCTCTTTGACAATAGCCGTCTTACGCTTTTGAATCTGTAAGATGCGACCTTCAATAGTATTGGCCACCTGCCCCAAGTCCTTCAACCCCACAGCTGATACAGTATGATTGGAACTTACAATGAAATGTGTCACGTAGACCATCTTTTCCTGTCCAATTCTGTGAACACGATCGATCGCTATTGGATTGACAGATTGATATACAAGACAGATTTAGCAGATGTTGGAGAGTTTACCTTGATTTTCTGTGGCGGCATTCCACCAGCAATCCATCTGTATCAAAATATCAGGCGAATTCGTATACAGGGCATGAATTGAACTCGCCATAAATACATGATTAGCAGTTGTGAGCTATAAACGAACAGTCATTCCAAGAAGCTCGTAGAATCATAAACGTCACGAACATTCAGTCCCACACCCCCAGCCTTCAAACTGATGACAAGTATTTTCGGCTTCCCTGACGGAACTTTGAACTCTGCCACTGCAGCATTCTTCTTCTTGATGTCCATAGACCCATCGAAGCGATAATGGTCGTATTTCTCGCGATCTAATGCCACTTGAATAAGGTCCATAAACGAGGTGAATTGTGAAAATACGACGGCTCGGAAATTAGGATTTTGATCTCGAAGGCGCTCTGGAAAGAGGTCGATGATTGTCGAAGTGAATAAATCTTGTAGAACGTACTAAGGCTTTTGAGGAGAGCTTGTAGTTTGGTCGAAGTTTGAAAGTCGTTGCGGCGAAGTGTCACTTCAGGCTCGGATGTCTGAGAACTGGAGATCTCTGGATTCTTCTGCCGACGTACTACCTCGATAAGCTCGTTCGCCTGCGAAAGTGTCAGAAGGAATAGACACAAACATAAGCTATGGAACCTTTATAGGCCCTTGTGAGCATGTTGGGCAACGCGACTCTTCGCGCCTTTCTTCACCGGTCGCTAGATGAGCGAGAATACAATCTTTGCAGCTAATGAAAGATGTTCTGCCGTTGCTTCTATGAAATATTGCCGAACTCACCATTGGTGCATACATCCAGGGATAATCATAGGTGTCTCCATCACATCCAAACAAATAGGACACTCTTCTGCTTCTGTGTCAGCTAGTTTCGCTAGGACCTGTTCAGCGAAGGTGCTCTTATCGCTGCCCTCCTCAGCCTTCTCAGTATCAGCGAACCGTCGTATCAAGTCATTGACATCGACTGTCCCATCCCCAGCAGGAGAAAGCGCACGCTCATCGTCGGGTGTTAGGACAAGATTGGGGTGCAACACAGCACGTCTCAGCCTGTTTGAAACATCGTTACCGCTAAAATAATTCAAAGGGAGATATGTCAAGCGCTAACCTCATTAACATCGCCAGGATGTGGGTATAATTTTTCCTAACAAGACCTTTAGCGTCCAACCGTTCAAAATCTCTCTTTGCAGATATATAGATCTTGTCATAAATCTTCCTCTCGAGGGGCGAAAACTCCAGTGTCTCCACCAGGACCTGTCCGGTATACGTATAGTCGGAAAAATATCATTACTTTATGCTGTACCCACCTCCTTTGGAGGCAGTTCCACAATCTTGTTACCGTCGATGTCGCGCATGTTCTTCTCACGTCTCAACAGGACACTCTCCAGGATGATTTGTACAATCTCGATAGCCTTGGGGTCGCGTGCCAGGAAGGGTAGTGTAATGAATCTACAGAAGTATATTGATATATGCAGCGCAAGTAACAAAATCAAGAAATGACGCACGAACGAAAGAAGGCAAAATCTGACCAAGGCCTGAAATTAAGGAATTTTCTTTCGTTGGATTCAGCTCAGGAGTACGATATTAGCGACTGCTGAAGAAACTTACAGAAGAGAGTAGAGGTCTTCCAATTTGTTGACAATCGGCGTCCCTTTAATATGCTCAATCAACAAATCATCTATGTCATCAGGCAAAATCCTTACCTGTGACAGCCCAACGTCTCCGAGCCTGAAGGGCATATACAGCCTTCGCTGTCTTGCTCGTCCTCGATTTGCAAGAATGGGCCTCGTCCAGAATGACTCGAAGCCAGTCGACTAGAAATAATGTTAGCAAAAACTACAGGACATCCAGAACACACCAACTTTCAAAAACAGAACTGCTGTTGGACTTCTCCGACCTGGCGTGCTCAGACGCAAGCACACCATAAGAAGTAATCACGACTTTGATGCATGTATTATCGTCGTCCGAATCCTCGATCACACCATCCAAGTCAAGTCGATTCTGGCCATGCCAGACAAAGACTTTCATGGAGCCAGGTTTACTGGACCTCTCAAGCTCTTCCGACCATTGAGCCAACAACGATGTAGGCGCAACTATTAGAGTAGCCGAACTTGGTTTCTGAGGTTTACGTTGGACCGCGGGACGAAAAGCAGTGTTGAGCTTCAGTTGACGCGACTTCGCTGCTGGCGGCACCTTCATGTCTTCCTCAGACAGAAGACTGGTGTGTATGAGCGCGGCAAGCATAATCGTTTTGCCCATACCCACTGGAGAAGCTGATGAGAATCTAACATATTTACGAGAATATGGACTTACTCTCTATTTAAAAAGCGGGGGCATAGGTGCTTAGTATAAGTGAGAAAGATGAGACAAAATGCAGTACCGTCGCTGTAATCAAAATTGAATACCATTGAAGTTTAGATAAAGATGGAAGCGGCGACTTACGCGAGAATGCCCCCTCTGAACTTTCTCTCAGATTTCGGGAATTCCAAGCTCATCTCACCAGAATACGAGTTCATGTAGAACGGTTTCTCTTCGGCAGTTAGATCAATAACGTCCCCGTCCATGTCCGGCTTCTCGGGGAAGACGTATCTACTTGATGTCAGTGTGAATCAAGGTGAAATGCTAAGGAACGTACTGTGACCATAGTGGGTGCATTGACGAAGACTCGCGAGCATCCTCCTTTCCAGATTCGAGCGAGTGCATCCATCTATAACAAGTCATTTGGTCAGTACCTTCTTATAAGATAAGTGGATGCGTACAGAAGAGCTTGTTTTTGATAACCTCGCAGAGTGAGTGTAAATGTTTCACTTGGTTCCATCGTACCCAAAGTACGATCATTGTCTTGAGCCCTAAGTGAATTAGATATTAGCTATACTTAAGAGTGTGCGTTCAGCTTGTACGAAATACCTCTTGTAGATGGCATCTATATCATTCTTGGACAGATCTTCGGCATCATCGACCTCAATTTCCTCATCGTCTCCGACAATTTCTTTAACCTTCTTCGACTTGTGTTTCGCAAGACGATTAAGAGCCTCTTCATGGATCTTAGCTGCATCGTGAGGGGATCTGACATTAGCTCCAGCTTCTGGTTTCAAGCTAATGACATCGAATAATTTCAAAACAGCCTCTTTCCTCTCTCTCAGAGTCCTTGACATGCTATCGTTAGTACCGGGAATAACATGACCACTGAATGGGCATATACTTCTCATCCAACGTCTCTTGACCCTCGTTAAACATGACGGCAGGTTCGTCATCTGCATCCGAGATAGTGGGAGGTTTGAAAGCGGATTCAAGTATGTAAACTTGGAGAGTGACGAAGAGGCTTACGCCGGTAGTTAGTTTTTCAGGACAGTCGGTCATTGTGCCGCGAAATTCGACGATCCCTGACATAGACCTTTAAGCATTGTCATCCACGAGTTAGTGACGGAACATACCTAGGTCCAACAACTTTGACATCCACCAAGACACATCTGTGGGTAGACGACCAAATTCTGGATTGTGTGATTAGAATTACGCGTGAGGGATAAGTGAAGGAGACTTACCCGTGCCCTTATTATTCAGCAGACGCACTATAGTGTCACCTTTCACTTTTTTCTTGGTTTTGAGTGGCTGAGGTTTCAACATCGCCTTCAGGCTCATCTGTTTCTTGCCATCGCCTTTCTTCCCCTGTGCACCATTCGTTTTACTAGGTCCACCTTTAAGCTCGTCCTGAACATCACGATGGATTTTCACAGGGTCATTGATTTTGATGTAACCCTTCCCAGACACATTGCTCCAGGCATTAGGCACAAGAATCTCGCCGAGGTAAGTTGGAGGAAAACTTAGTGGAGTCGTTAATGATGGAGGAATAGACAAGCGACGCTTCTTGAGAGGTGGTTCTTGCTTAGCAGAAGTCCCAGCTCGAGGTATTGGTGATTCCGATTTGACGGGAGTTTGTCGCATACTCTGTACACTAGAGCCACAACGGTAGGGTATTGGTGAAGGCAACCGAATTTCTTCGTCCTTGTCATCGTCGGGAAGAAAAAGCTTACGTTTTGGAGCCGGCGGAGAAGCGTTCATAGCCTCGGGGGCTTCGTCCTCGTCGCTATCTGGAAGGAAGAGGCTTGGAGGTGAAGGTTCTCCAGGGGTTGTGACAGCTGGAGAGTGGGCTTCTTCCATGGGGACATCATCATTCTCATCGTCCGACCCAGCAAAGAAGAGGCCGGGAGGCGGGCCGTCAAGCACTTGCCCGTCGTCTGTCATGAGATGTGCAGAGACGCGTTCTGGCAGACTCAAATTGTGTCGGACGCGTCAAAAACGCGTTTGACAAACAAGAACAAACTCTACAAGAAATCTTGCGCGGCCTAGACGTTGATCTGTTTCTATTCATCCAAAATGCAGCGCGCTCTGCCAATGGTAGGTTCGACATGATTTTGTTCCATCCTGCTCTTACGAATCGATTTTGCAGCAACCTACTGTTGTCCTCCTCAAGGAGGGCACAGACACGTCCCAGGGAACCCCCCAACTTCTGTCTAACATCTCAGCATGTCTTGCGATAGCACAGACGCTCTCAACTACTCTTGGTCCGAGGGGAATGGACAAACTCATCGTCTCTGATCGTGGAGAGGCCCAGATCACCAACGATGGCGCAACAATCTTGAAGCTACTTGACATCGTTCATCCTGCTGCACGTACTCTCGTTGACATTGCCCGGGCGCAGGACGCTGAAGTTGGTGACGGAACGACGAGCGTGGTGTTGCTTGCTGCACAACTTCTGAAGGAGGTTCGCGGGTATATAGAAGAAGGTGTTAGCCCACATATCATTATGAAAGGATTCCGGAAAGCGTCGCAGTTGGTATGTGTGTCATAACTGGAGCGTGTCTCCTTGATTTTGACCAATTTTCCGCAGGCTATCGATCATATAAAGGAACTCCAAGTATCTATTGACAAGTCAGACTCAGAGTGCGTCCATCGTATTTGTATTCACAAGCCAAACTAACTCGATCGCAGGAAATTCCGCTCACTTCTACTAAAATGTGCTTCAACATCGATGTCCTCCAAACTCATCCACTCCGAAAAGCCTTTCTTCTCCAACATGGTTGTTGATGCTGTCCAAAGTCTCGACCAAGACGATCTTGACGAATCATTGATCGGCGTGAAGAAAGTCGCTGGAGGTGGCATGCAAGATTCTCTTCTTGTGCGAGGAGTCGCCTTCAAGAAAACCTTCACATACGCTGGCGCGGAACAACAGCCCAAGTTGTTCAAGAACCCTCTTATCCTCTGCCTCAATGTAGAACTAGAGTTGAAGGCGGAGAAAGATAACGCTGAAGTCCGAGTAGAGGCTGTTGCTGATTACCAAGCCATTGTAGATGCCGAGTGGGAGATTATCTACAGGAAACTGGAAGCCATCGAAAAAACGGGCGCAAAGGTTGTCCTCAGCAAACTCCCCATTGGAGATCTCGCAACACAATGGTTCGCCGATCGCGACATCTTCTGTGCTGGACGTGTTGCCGCTGCTGATCTCCGACGAGTCGTTCAGGCTGTCGGAGGCTCTATCCAGTCCACTTGTTCCGACATCGGCAGAGACCATCTCGGCACGTGTGGTTCGTTTGAGGAAAAGCAGATTGGCGGTGAACGTTACAATTTGTTCGAAGATTGTCCCAAGGCAAAGACTTGCACTCTGATCTTGCGTGGTGGTGCGGATCAGTTCATTGAAGAGGTTGAAAGGAGTCTTCATGATGCGATCATGGTTGTAAAACGTGCTGTCAGAAATGGGGAGGTGGTAGCAGGAGGTGGAGCCATCGAGGTACGTAGCCATGGTGTCTACATGATTTCTCAACAACCCTGACATGCACCTCCATCTTAGATGGAACTCTCTGCATACATCCGAAAACACGCACTGTCCATCCCAGGCAAACAACAACTCATCATGACCGCGTTTGCGAAAGCTCTCGAAATCATCCCCCGCCAGATTTGTGACAATGCTGGCCTAGATTCCACGGATATCCTCAATAAACTTCGTATGAAACATGCGGCCGGGGAGAAATGGTTCGGTGTTGATGTTGACGGTACTTCTGGCGTACGCGACAACATGGATGCCTTCGTCTGGGAACCCAGTCTTGTCAAAGTCAATGCTATAAGTAGCGCTGCGGAGGCAGCATGTCTTATTCTTAGTGTTGACGAGACAGTGAGAAATCCCCAGAGCGAACAGGTAGGTGTCATGTATTCTGGTTTGTAAATTGACTTCTGATCAATCACCTTTGCTCTGATAGCCAAATCCCGGACCAAAAGCACCGCCAGGAGCAGCCCAGAGAGCGCTTAGAGGACGAGGACGAGGACTACGGTAGGAATATGTATCTTTCTACCTGAGAATGTTATTCTCTATCTTGAAATATTTTGTGAGAGTGTCATGATGCTTTCGAGTCATTGGTTCCCGTAATATATCTGTCACAAGTAATGACGAGAAGTCATCATCTAGCTCTCAGAGTGACGAAATCCTCATACCATCCAAGTATGTACCTGGACCTATGTCCTAACCCATGGATATGTCGTATCGTTGGATTTGACAAGCCCGACTTCGAGAAAACTTCTCTGGACCTGGACGAAAAATCGATGATGACAGCCTTTGCCCACTTGTTAAGCTCCTGTAAGTACCTTCAACGACTGGGGATGACGCAAATTAGACCTGGTTCTTAACTCAACGTCAACTTGGAGTGTTTGATGACCCAACGAGTTCTCAAGTTCATCGGCCGCAGCCGTCAACACAATAAAAGTCTCATCGTGGCACACCAGGTCATCGATGGTGAATGAATAATCATTATGTATGCTACTTATAAGTATGTCGTGACAGCGAAACGAAGCTCAGTCCTGAATCTCAATTCTTGTTTGCCTTTCTCCCGGCGACATTCTTGTTTGCCTTTCTCCTGTCGTCATTCTTGTTTGCTTTTCTCCTATCGTCAGATTCCCTCTTCTCTGCTGCCCTCCTCGCCGTGATCTTAGCCCTCCGCTCCGACTCAGCGATACGCTTGAGACGTTGGTTGATATCTATGAAGTGACCCCCGACATCGACAAACTTCAACGACGACCGCCCGGGCTTCACGATGACCTGGACCTTCTCTTTCGGTGTCTGGGTCGTAGTATCCTTGACGCGAGGCATAAGCTGAGGATTTGACTTGTAAGCCTCCTGCATCTTGGCATATCGCTTGGCGGTCGCCTTAGCGTGCTCCAAAGATGCGGGAACAATGGGTTCCTAGAGATCGCTTTCAACAATACAATCAAGAACAACCACGCAAAACATCTTACTCGACCATCCTCAGGAACAGACTCCCAGTACAGTTGTTGGTAACGCTGTCGAGCAGCATCACGGTTCTCATCCTGCTCGAGCATATCTGCTTCGTGTACATCCCTCCTCTGAGCATGAGATTCCAGAGTCTGCCGGGGGACGTCAAGGATCATTTCCATTCCTTTGCGGAAGCCATGTTGAAGCGGTATGCCCTACAACAAGGGAAATTAGTGACTGAACGACAAGCCGAAAAATGATGAAAGATCAGATGGGGTTGTAAAGGGAATAACCAGGATCTCGGTGATGTAAGGCACCGGTTGTCTTCCAATTCGCGAATGATGTTTAAGATCTCATCATGAAGATGCGTATATATGAATAACTGGACAACCACTGACCTTCTAGAAAAGTGAAGATAATCGACCAAAGAGGATTAGTAAGAGAGTTCTCGACATAAGAAAATCTTGATTACCTATAGAAAAGAAGCGATCAGTAACGGGGTTCATAACAGCGGACTATTGTAACAGGTTCAGTAAGTCATATATAAAGAATGTTAACCATGAAGTAATGTCTTCAAGACTAATCGTTTAAATCATCATAACACAGCCGCAGTGTGTATCAAAGATTTGTTGCACACGACTAACCTTGACCCAATCTGCTTCCATCCCTTTGAGTCTTAGTATTGCGTCTATACGCTTCAGGCTAAGGTGATACTTCTGCGACAAGGCACGAACATTATTCGCGATAGGATCAGTCATGTAGTTCTCATAAATAGCAGTTCGTATGGCGTCGGAGACAGGCGGTGGGGGTTTGAACGAGGGATTCATTGGAAATGGCTGAATGATGAATCGAGTCAGCAACTTTAGTGAGCGAGATACAACGGAAAGGCCGAACTCAACTACTCGACCACCCAACCATTTATTTGGTCTATCAGCCTTTCTGAAACTCTCGCCAGCGGCTTGCATGAACTCCTTATAGGTCTCGGGCTGTCTTGTCTCTCCTGGTCCTTTCCTTTCATTTTCAAGTTCCCCGAACACCTCTTCCAAGGAATCTGGAGCAGCAACCTCGTCATTGAGTTCCTCCTCTGAGGGAGGTTCGGGAGAGAGCTCCGAGAATTCCCGGCGTGTCAAGTATGTCAAAGATTGATTACACTGAACATAGTGATGAAGAGGTGGTCGCGAACACGTTCGTGCACATCTAGGAGCAAGACGAAGGTAGGAGAACATAGTGAACATCTTGGGAGAAAAAATTTAAGCAGTAATGATTTTCATCACGTGCTTCCACTTTATGGCCGGCTTGTCCTGAGACTTAGAGGCGCTGCTTCAGTGCTGCTACAGCATCAAAACCTTCGCATTACGTGTTCGATGTCTCTCAAGCTTGAACTTTTCGAGATCCTACGTGTGTATGCATCATTGACTCCCCTCAAAGGAGTTACTTTTCCCGACCACCTGTGTTTTCCTGTGGTTCATGATTTCCTCCTTGAAAACATTCTATTTGACCCTCATCTCCTTCAATATCCACCGTCCGAACAGTATCAATCAACTTTTTGGAAATGGGCCATTCATAACCTAGAGAATATGACGAAAGATCAGGCATGTAACTACCGCAAATGAATTGATCTTCTCTACAATCCAATCTTCAGGACGTCGAGATTGATTCTCGAATCTATGAACATTATTTAAGACTATTGCCATCTTTGGGACCGTACGTGCCTACATTTCTGTCAGGATTGATTCTGTCAATTAGGTGTTTAGTGTGTCTGGTATCACACAAGCAGATTGTCGTGATCAAGTGTGTCCTCGCGGTCTAACGCTCCAAAAGCCTCCATCTCCATCATATGTTACACATTACTGGCGGCCCGTAGCTAGTGCTGCCCCTGTGGAAAACTTTATATTCTTGGATCATTTTGAAACTGTCACTTTACTTGAGTCGCGCACTACGATTGAGAGTGGCACTACTGGCATGCGGACGTGGTTGGCTAGTTTTGTGCTGTGCGAACTTTTCACTCGGCACCCAGGTAAGATCAACATCTGAAAGAAAGAAAACCTGTCTCCATTTCACTTTTGAAGAATTGGTGAAGAGTAAGAGAATCCTTGAGCTAGGATCGGGGATTGGATTCTTGGGGATCATACTCGCGCGTCTTCAGCAAGTCTTCTCGGAAGAGACGCTGGCCCGTCATGCCCTTTGGCTGACAGACGTCAACGATAATGTTCTCAAAAGATGTCAAGAAAACCTCCAGATGCCGTGTAGTATGTTTCTTTGTCATCAATACTTCTATAAAAGATTTCGACCTTACTCACCTTTTCCAACTAAGACAGGATTTCAACCTCAGATGTAAAATACCGCTTCTTGGACTGGTTTGACGCACTGGACAACGACCGTATAACTCCTCTCAAATCCCTTTTGATAGATGAGATCGACGCTAACTTGATTGTGGGCGCGGACATCGTAATTCCCTGTTCTTTGGCACCTTGTTCTAATTTGAAACTAATGGGACACTGCAGATATTTGATCCATCTCTCATTCCGGCCTTGACGGCCGTTTTACGTCTTGCTCTTCAGCCTGGTGACAAATGCAGCTCAAAAGCAGCATTTATCGGAGCAACAGTAAGGAACAAGGAGACTCTTGTACAATTTGTCGAGGCAGTCCGGCGTACGCTTTCCGGTATATCTGGGACGTCGCATGTTAACGAGAAAAACCTACAGAAGAATCTCTTTGCATACAAGAGCTGCCGTTTGTCGCTCGAGAAGCATCGTTTATACAAGATGTCGACAAGGACGTCGAGAATGTCAAGATCTTCCAGATTACATTATAAATGTACGTACATTAGCCTAATCCACTCATAGCTGTGATATATACAACGAAAATCAGAATCAACTATTTGTCTTTATAGCACCACAAAAGTGGCACATCCATCGTTCATGGGGTATATTAGATTCTCCACAAGCCAAACATGCCCAGCCTGAGGTGTAGGTTTGTGGTCTCGTTGTCAGACACGCATCACACTGCAACGTCATTGAGTTGTTTAGCAGTGTACAGGTCGGACAGGGCCACTCTGACGAGATTTCAGGAGATTTCGCGGTGATCTTGCGACGTTTGGATGATTCTGTTGCATTATTCGCGGAAGATTCAATTGCAAGACTCGACTTTGTGGTAAGTGAGCGTTTCGTCTGTGTATGAGGCACCTTCGACGATCCAGCTACCGGAGCTTTGTGGTTAACGACGGCTGTTTCTTCCGAATCTGAATCGTCCAAGGTGAGGTCAATTACATGATCCTCAATACTCTCCTTGGCAGCTTTTTCCGCTTCAAGATCAGCTAGAGTACCAGATGCGCACGATTTCTCATCGCGTGCTCTACGTTCAGCGGCCTGAAAAACTCTTTGTTAGCGCACCCAATAAGGTCCAGAACAGGGGCAGTCACCTGAGCAGCAAGTTCCCGGGGACTCAAACCCTTGGTGTCGATTCTGCCACCCAGACGGCCACCACTGCCAAGTGTTCGTGAGGTCTGCCTTCGCTTTTCGGCAGCTTCAAGGGCTTTAGCGCGAGCCAAATGGGGTGATACGTTATGTGAAACATTGGCGCCCAAGCGATGTCCCTTTGAGAAGAACCCTTCGCCGGCATACCCTGACCGTTGTAGGCCATCATATTCGTCTTCAAGGCCGGAAAGATATTTGTAGAACTTGTCATCATGTGGACCGTGTACATTGTGTGTGAGCTGAAAGGAATATGTACGAGTCAGTATGGTTATCAGTGAGCATCAACTCCTTCTGACCTCGTGTAACATGGTTTGTACGAGGTCGTCTTCATCGTAGAATGTATCGGGCGCGTGTGCTGGACGTAGTCGTATACATATTTTCTGCCCGCCATTGATGTCTGCATCGAGGATCAATTCAATGCCTAGGAAACCTTAGAACCTTGTAAGCACATACTTAAGCCTATTAATCACACGCGTGTTAATGACTTTATCTATAGCCACACGCAGAAAGACCATTAGCCTACCAAGTAAATTAGGATTTTCAGGAAAGAATTCAGCAAGGACAGGAAGCTTCCAGTCATGTTTTCGCATAATCGGTTTGACAAGAGAGGCGATTCTCTGGAGCATCGGCAGAGCGCGATCAGCCTTTGGTTTGTCCTTTAGGTGTGTAAAGGTTTTCACAAATTCTTCCGACATTTGGAGTGTTGCCTTAGTTTTTTCGAAGTAAGAAAAAAAGAGGGATGTATAGTCTGGCTCGGTTGGTAAGCTAAAGAATGATTGGAGAATTGGACCCGTTTGAAGCGCTCGGCGCTAACGCGTAAGCCGATTCACGTGACACTAATTTCTTAATTAGGGTGACGCGCGCGTCAACCGTGTTCGGTAAAAAAAGGCTTTGACTATGTACCAGTAAAACTTGGAGTAGCTTTTGCAAAGTTCTATCAAGGAAAATTCTCATTTTGGATTCGAAACATGCTCCGTAGCAACTATCTAATACAAGTACATACAATGAATGTTAGAACAAGCTGTGTATACTAATCAATTACTTAGAAACGAAGTTGGATATGTATAGCGATAGACAACAACGATCAATAAGAAGTACAGTCATAAGACGCTCTAATGATACAATGCCAGATAAGTCGTAAGTCATGAGTCATAAAGCTTAAGTCATATGCATATGGATATCGGGAGGGTCTACCGCAGAGGGCTCGGTGGTGACGGGCGCGGGTTTTTCATAGTCGAGAGAGTATACTCCTCCCTCTTCGCGGCTTCGAACACACATATTGTTCTTACATGCGTCAGCTCATCGATCTTGTCGAGTGGCGAGGCATTATCAGGCAGGGGCGTAGAAGTACGGGGAGTTGCTGACGTAGCACTTGCAGGCGTGTCAGCACCGGGCTTGGAAGTGGGTATGGAGATGAAGTCTGGAGCATCCACATCGATGTCTGCTTCCCAGTCTGACGGGATGTCAGCGGGCCAGTTGAGGCGACGCCGGCGGAAGCTGTAAATAGAGATTAGTAAGGCGGCAAGATCTTAAGTGAAGGAGACAACTCACCATTCGTACTCCCAAAGGGATTGCTCAAAGTCTTCGTCGCTCGCCATTCTGTTCCCATCTTCATCGAGGAAGGTTCGAATATGATCCATGAGAGCAGGTTTACATCCAATGAGCATGTGCACGTTCTTGAGCGCGTGCATCTCGAGTTCCTCAGGGGACATAGGAATGAATCGGTCGGGCCATACAAGGAGACCGGGAGATTGAACATGGGTTGTGGGACCAGCGACAAGAGTTGATGAAGACGAAATGGGACGACGTGTCGATGCCTTTGCCAGCGCTGTTGCTTCACTCAGGGCAGAGTAAGATATCCCAAGACGGTTTGCCGCCTTGGCACTGAGTTTGCTGTCCCCTGGAGAACCTGAGAGGCTAATGATGCTCTGTCTGTTGTCTTTGGGAGGAGAGGATGTGACAGGAACAAGGGGAGCAGGGGACGGCGAACGCGAGGGGAAAGGTGTATCTTCCAAGACATCAGAGGTTGTATTAGGAGACATAGTTGCCTCGATAGAGAGTATCGGTATCTCAGTCGCGCGTTCGCCGGACATTGGGATGCCCAGCGTGTGTGCAGCTTTCGCACTAACGTTTTCCGGGACGCGAGAGCCCGATACCGTCATGTCATCTGTGATGCCAAGTCGACCAGCTGCTTTCGCACTGAGGCCTTCAGGAATGGGGGTGTCCAATGCAGGGGATGATCTACCCCCAGAAGTTGGGGTCGATGGCTTGCTGATCTTCTTCGAACGTTTCTTCTCCTCCTTGTCAGGGCCAGGACAAAACCATTTGCTCCGACTCGACTTCTTCGACTCGAGTGCGCTCTCCTTATCCAAGCTACCAAACCCATCGGCTTCAACAGCGCCATATTCCTTATGCGCATCTTTCGGTGCCAACTTCAGATGATAACTCTTCGTTTTCTCCATATTGCCAAATACGTGTTGTATGACGTCGGGAACGAACTTGGAAGGCTGCGAATGGATACCATATTCTTTATGGAGCATATTCTGAAACACCGTCTCCATATCTCTGCAGGCTGCTGCCTCGGTGCTCCAATCTGAATAAGATTTTTGTAACGTGTCAGCGGGTTTGATGGTGAGCACAGAGTTTGGTGTTGTAGGGAGGTCGGTACCCGGCAACGCCCGAAAAGGAAGTTGCTGAGAGACACTGTTGTGTGGATCGGCGGGAGCGATTGAAATGGACGACCGTCTCCGAGTGTGTGGTGTGATATCTCCGTCGCTGACCAACGTTGAGTCGGTGTTTACGGACGCCGCATCATCCTCGTCTTCTTCAACTCCATATACAGGCCTCGAGACGGGTGCTGGCGCGTAGGGAAAGATGATTTGGTCGTCGATCAGCTCGAACCTGCCGTTGATCCTGAGTACCCGATGAATTTCGGATATGATCGGCTCCCATTTGTCGTATGGGATACAGAGAGACAGATTTGCCATTCGCACAAAGTCGAAGGAGTTGTTCTGGAATGGCCATGGGCAAACGAGGCTTGTATCAATCGATGTTAGTAGTGAATACGACGTTTGAGTATGAGATGAGCGTACAAGTTCCCTTGAATGAAATCAATTTGATGGTGGTCATGAGCTTCGGGCACCAAGATATCTACTATGTCAACTCCGGTTACGATGGCCTGTTTCCAGTAACTGGCCGCTTCCATAAGCCAATGCCCAGCCCCACATCCCAAGTCAAGTACAGAGAACGGTTCCTCGCCGGTAAGGTCATAGAAAGAGGGGTTTTTCAAAGGATTCAGCCGGCGCAACAAGAGGTCGGATTGACGATCACTGAAATTACGGGCAGATGAGTGTGAATGGATAGTTCGAGACAAATGAAATGACGTACTTCTCCAGAAGAATGGAATCGTATGCCTGCATGTAGCAAGCACCATAGTCGGCATGGAGTCTCATATTCAATCGTTTCTTCCAACGATTCTTCGGTGTTGAGCGAATTGGCTTCGGAAGGAGGGGTCGGAGGTGCATTTGCCTGTACTCCTCCAAGCGCTGCTTTTCGGGACTCAGCCGCTTCTCTTTAGATACAGTGGGGACAGAAGCAAGAGTAGACGCCGCGTCCGAGGAGCGTGCTCGGGTGGCTCGAGGAGCACTGGGTCGGGTGGTGGGGGCTGATTCATCAAGAAGAGATGATAGAGATCGCTTCTTCTTCAACGTTTTCGACTTGGTCAAAGATGAGAACAGGCCATGTGAGGTCGTAGGCTTGTTCTTCACTGAAGTGGAAGCGAACGCAGGAGTGGAGGGGGCTGGTATAGGCATCTTTGCAGGCCGGCTGTGTTGTTTGTCCTTCCCCTTTCCCTTCTCTTTATCTTTGAATCCCAAACCCATAGTGAAAGAGGCTGATCGTAAGATTGAGCGTGGACGAGGGACAAAGGGTTCTGAAGCCGGGAGCTCGGAAATATAGGAGATGCGCTTAAGAGTGTAGTGGCCTGGTCCTGGAGGTGCAGAAAGAGAAGTTTCGAGTCTGGATGCTGAGATCAGCGAACCCGGGCGATATGTCGTCGTGACCATTGTCAGAGAGGTTGATTATATACTTCAGAGCGATGGTCGATGGCCAGTAATGGCCAGACAGGGGATCTTTGTGCGCTTCGCGAGGCGTCTTTTTGGTGGAACGGACAATGGTGAGTCGCAGCGGGACTGAAGAAGGTGGAAGCACTGAAAGAAGTAAGCCGACAGTTATACCGAGTGAACCCCGGTCATGGCCAAATCCATTAGGGAGAGGGATGAGCACAGCGGGTCTATGATCGAAAATATATCTTCCGATCATCTTTGGATCAGTCCCACATTCACGTTCACCACGGTTCTTCTGTCAGCCAACGTCAGATGCCAGCTAAGTAGTATCCACATCACATTGTATTGCTATACTGCTACTACTATACAGCATCCTCAGTCGTCATCCTTGCGCGGGGGCGGCCCGCAGGGCTGCAACATTCGCTACGACCAGGCAAGTTACATTCCCATGTGTCTGAGAGAAATTTAAATAAACTGAACGGACCTCGGTCATTTCGAATTTGACGCGTCCTATTGCCTCCCCATCTGCTATAGCAAGGTATGATGTGAGTGTGGGATGGCCAACAATGGAGGCCAGAGTATCCCGATGCTGATGGGTGATCCAGTCGCTTTCAAGAAATTCAGCCATTGTCCTTAATGACACGACACGAATTCAACGTACTATTTCGTCAGATCCGCATGTCCTAGTAGCCTTCTAAGTCCACAGTTGCGTGAGAGGGTGTAGAGACATACCGGTGCCCGTGTAACGAGCATGGACTTAAGAGGTAATATACTATTAGTTTCTGGAGATATACCGGGGATAAGTGACGCACGATGCTCCAGCTGTGTATTTGCTGTGTATCTCAGCTCAGAAGACTACAGAATGTGTCAGCTCATATTCAGTGCCTTCGACGTGCAAGAATGACGGACCATAGCAAGGAGGTGTTTACAGTTGTTTCACACCGTTCCGCCTGAATTTTTTGATCTCTCGTTTTGACGCGCATCTCACAGCCATGGTCACTCTAACGGAAAGAGCAAAAGGAAAACTAGTCGCTCTTTCAGCCTCATTCGACGAGCTAGAGGAAGTTCTGGAGCCCCTCTTCGCTCAGACTCTACCCGAGACGATCGTAGGCCTGGAGCCCATCCAGCAAGCCAAGCTCCAGACTGTCTTACCTTACTTGGTCTATGATCTCGTATTCAGTGTGTCAATCATTACTCCCACTCATACATTCTAATCTGATTCCTAGTCTATCTCAAATCGAGGGGTATCGATCCGAAAACGCATCCTGTCGTCTCAGAACTAGTAAGTTATGCCAAGTGACCACTATCAGATGTCCCTTTCCGACTCACGTAGTCTCTGTTCTAGGAACGGGTAAAGCAATATTTTCATAAAATATCTGCTGCCGAGAACCCGCCACAGAGTATGTGCCTTAGTACCCTGTCCTTTGGAGATTGACACCTTAACCCGGGGTTTGTAACAGAACGGACGGAATTAGACAAGGACGCTGCACAGAGATTTATCAAACATGCTATTACTCAGGCAACACACGCGAAGCCTCCAACGGAGGAAACGCCCGGCCCTTCGTCATCCGTTCAAGTACAAGCTAAGTTTACAAGCAAGATGCTTGAACGACAGCTGTACGAAAAGAAGCTCAAGGAACAAGATGCCCAGGAGAGCGAGGAACAAGAACTAGAAGTCTACGATGGCGACGACAAAATGAACGTCGATGCTCCAACTCCCGAGCCTACGGAGAGTATAAAAGGGAAGGCCAAAGAGGTTCCTTCCACAATCGACGACTCGAAGCCAAAAGCCAGCAACAAACAGAGAAGACCCGTTATCGATCCGTTCGCAGGTACGCCACCGTGAAGCCAGATGACTGTGGGCTGACTCCCCTCAGGATATGGTGATGACATACCGGCTTCCACGCCAGCGACTGGATCGCCAAGTGAGACGTCAACTCCAGATACGCGGCAAAGTAAGAAACGGGCTGTGGAAGACTCTGCTACTGACTCGGCTGCCGGAACACCGGTGCCGGGTGCTGAATCGAGCTCGAAAAAGGCAAAGAAGGCAAAGAAGAAGCATAGAAAATCCCTGGCCTAAACGGCTATCTTGGTCTTCATTAGACGACTCGAGCTAGATTTGTAAATGTAACATATCTGGATTGTCATTGTGTATGATGCAAAAGTACATGTACAAGGATTTATAATAATTGTGTGTGGGTTAGATGTGGTACAAATGGTACAAGAGTCGTAAGTCGTGCTGAGTGGGGGAACATATATATACACAAGATATATCTGCAGAGATCACAGAAGTAATGGTACAAGAAGAGATAGTCTTACAGTGGAAAAAAAGGTTACATCACTCTACACCCATCGCTGTTCAAATCACCAATATTCAAAGGGGAGTTCCTGCCTGAGATCCGCGGCGTTCTTCGTCCCCCGGGAGACCACCATCGCAATGAGCGCCCCAATCCATCATCCGTCTCAGAGTCGCCGTTATCACGCACTCCCCGCTTCGACCTACTACGTCTCTTCTCCCTAACGGCCTTGACATTATCCACCGTCTGCCATGAATAGAACGATTTCAACACCACGCGCTTTTCATCACACTCATCCTGGCCAACCTTCAGCTCGTCAGTGTTGCCGTCCTTAGCGTCAGTGAACATGAGCTTCCGTGCTTCATACGCGCGCCAGCCCAGACGCGGTCGTGTCATCTCCACAAGGTCTTTAACAGTGTTCTCGGTCACCCCACGACAATCTACCACGTTCGCTTGAGCATTGACCATCCCTCGCTGGTTGCATGAGCGCACGAACTCCTTAAGCACGGTACTGGTAATATGTGTGTTATCTGCCTCGAGGTGCTTCAGGCGCGTGCACCTCCGGACCAGGCTAAGTAGAGCCTCATTGGTGAGATTGACGGCGAAGGAAATATTCAGTTGCTCTAGGGCATGGCCAGGCTCTGGTAGGACGTCCGCAGAGTGAGACCGCGCTCCATTGCCGCTCGGCGTGAGGACAGCTAGGACAGCGTCAGTAATCTGGGAAGCATCTTCGAGGTCGATACGGCGGATGTATGGTGTGGTGTTGAGGAGACGGATTAGGCCATCGTCTGTGAGATCGGATCCAATACCACCGAGCTCTAGAAACTCGAGCTCCGGAACAGAGAATGTCAGGTTAGAGCAAGCATCGTCCGTGAGAAGGACACAATAGGAGAGCGACAGATGACGCAGGCGAGTTACTCGTCGTCTTATCCGGAATTCGCTTGAGTCTGAGCGACCGAGGTCCCTTGGGGAGACAAGGACAGTCTTTGAACCAGTGTCTTGTTCCACACCACACGCAACAAAGGCGTCCACCGCAGAGTTGTGTAATTGTCGCGTATAGCTAAGATCCAAAACTTCCAGATACGGCGCAGCCCTGCCTAAAGCAGCCATCATGTTATTGTCTATAATATTCCTAAGGCCTGATATCCTCAGTTCCTTAAGTAGCAATTGATCTCCTCGGTTTAAAGCAGCAGTTGCCATGTTCTCAATCCCCCGTGAATCCATATTGATGCACCTGCTAATATCCAGAACGACAAGCTGAGGGTTGTAAGTCGATAGAATACTACAGGTGGTGTTAGTGACAGCCTTGAGTCCCTTGATGCATAGCTTCTGTAGATAGGGAGAACGGAATAGAAGGTGGTGGAGTGAACGAGTTGTCACGCCCGAGCAGCCTTGTAGATTAATGACGGTGAGTTGGGTATAACATAGCGATTCTATGTCAGAGCTGACGCAAAGGTGATCAGACATATCTAGAAAAGTTGCCGCGGATATCTGAGTGTTGCCTGAGATGTCTATAGTCCGGATACATCGGCCCCCGACGGACGTAAAACGAAGAATGAGAGATTCGACTATGTTGGGAAATGAACGGAGATCAAGACTAGCCCACAATTGCCCATCGAAAGTAAGAGCTTGCCAGGATCTGGACACCTGAGGATGGCAATCGGTTGTCATGGTCAAAACTCACCATGTACTATAACTTACCCTACTAAGCTTCACAACTTCTCGGATGCCTGCGTCGCGCCCAATCCATCTATTTCTGGACGATGAGGCTTTTGTCACGCTCCATCGACCTTGCCTGATTGCGTGCAGATGATCCGCCTCGTGTAGAGTTACCAAGGCCTCAAAAATGTGCAAACGAAGTTCGCGGGGAAGCACTTCGTCAAAATAGTTCCTCACCGCAATAGGGATCGGGACAAAAACATCTGGTGTTGAAGATTGGACAATCTCCAGTGCCGATAGTGGGAATGGCGAAGAGTGTGAGCGTCCCTTGTGTTTTAGAATCGTATGATTGAAGATTATATTTGGCGATTTCGAGTTGTAATCCTGTAGCTGAAGGTCTGATAATCTTGAGAATGTGGCGTCCAACTCGTCGACTTTCAGTCCGGTACGCCAGAGACCGGAAGCACTGGTATTAAATGCTTCAGAGCCGTTGGACGGTTGAACTGAAATGTGATTAGAATGAAAAGCTTCAAATTCTGCTAGCTTCTTGAAAAAAAGCTTGCATGCAAGATTGTTGGAAGAACGTGACGATGTTAGTCTCGACCTGAGCTGAGACAAGGAATGAGCCGTGAGGGAACGGCTGGAGTGAATGGAGATGCCGGAGAGCGATCGAGGTCGATGTACAGTCGGATTAAATGATGGAATTTCGTGAGCAATAGGATCAAGAGAAGGTTCTTGAGATTCGGCATTACTGGTCAAAGAGGTCAATGGGAGGATACTTGAAGTATAGGAAGAGGAGCCAGATGAGAGCGAGCTGAGGGGCAATGTCCTCAATGGAGCGTTGAATTCTGTAGGTGAGAAAGCTAGGGGAGGTAAAACAGGGGGCGACTCCCTCTCCTTCCCCTTGGATGGTGACTCTCTGGATAGCTCCATATTCGCGCTTCCAGTATCCTCGTGGATGATCGAAGAATCCTGCAGTTGCTGTGCATCACTATAGAAAGTATAGTGGTCGAAATATGGAGGGGTCAAAGGGATCAGTAGATTTGATGAATGGCTGGAACCACGGCTCGTTGACGGCATGGGTGCACAATGCATATCGAACAAATCACTAGCGACAACCATGGGGACAGGGATAGGAAGTGTCCTTGTTACACCTTTCCCCTTTCCAGTCACCTCAACGTCTCCCAATACCAATGTCTCCTCAGATGTGAGTGTTGCATCGTGAGAAGATAATTGAAGAGTTGGTTTAAGAGCGGTGAAGTTTGCTCGTGTAGAAACAGAATTCAAAGCAGTGATATGAAAGAAATCTGATTCATCGCACGAGTCGAAATGGAACATTTGTGGTTCCTCGTTATCGATAACATGTGTATGGCTCATTAGCCACGAAAAGTGAGGATGCAGTGTTCGACGCAGTAGAAGATAAGTGTACAAGATCAATGACAGGAAAGCAAAAGGGATAGCAGGGACGGGAAAGATAAGAAAGATGATAAAGATGATAAAGATACAGCTGCAGGGCAAAGTCTGAGGCCTGAGGGAGCGGAACGAGGTTATCTTGCCCCAAGTACCATACGTCACCCGTGACATGCGCGTGACATCGACAGGGGTAACTAAGACTTGCAATATCGTCACGAGGCGGTCATGTGAACGGCATCATTTGGACGCGCCCTGAGATCTGCAGCGCGTCTTCGACAAAAGGCCGCGAACAAAAGGCCGCAGTACTTGTGACAACTTGAGCAGGATCACAGCAGAAACTATATCTGACGCAAAATTCTATATGCTTGTAGGCATTCTGGATTTCCGGTCTTTGACTCGTATCCAGAAAGCCCGTGTCACATTATATAGTAGAAACTACATTCAATATCAAGCAGTCCTGGGCTAGAAAGATGCGATACGGTGATCATAAGATACATGTTCATGATTACCCAAGATGACCGGAGTTTAACAATTGTTATAAGCCGTTAAATCAAGGCCAAAGGGTCTACGTAGTAGCTGTGAGAGAATGATCTGTAATCTTACGCATGGCATGTTCGGCCAATATCGACGTTGTACCGGTTCTGAACCATATTGGTATTTTGTTCTCAGCTAGGATGAGATACCACGGTCCACGAGCCATATGACTGTTATCACAGACCCACAGGAGTACAAAAGGGACTTGATTTGGTCATATTGACCTTGGCATAGGGTATGAAATTGCGCATGGTCGAAAGCAAGATGGTAAGTGACGTATCGATCGTGATGGTATACACAATGGCACAAAAAGCAGAGCACCGATCAGACTGGACAGATCAAGGTAGCGTCGAAAAGTTAAGAGGCCTTCTCTTTTGCCGTTTTCCAGTTCGATGTAGCTACTTTGAACCTGCCATAAAAATGGGCAAATCGGCGCATGTATGATGTATCAAATGGCAAATACCTCTCCTGATGACTGATGTCAGGTTGTTCATCTCTCAGACGAGCCATCTCTGTTTGCTAAGATCGAAAAAAATTACAAAAGCAGAAAAGCATTCACACGACAGGAACGGCATACCATGAATTTATTGAACGCTGTGAGCTTCTTCCTTCCCGCCCCAGCACTAGACTTGTCTGGAAATCAAAATCAACACATTGCACTGAGAGGACTCGCGCGGTGGCGTGCTAGTCGGGTAAAGTACATACTCTTTTTCGGCGGTTTTTCGGTCGCAGTCTTCGTGGTAGTCCTTGGGGCCATTTTTAAGGATGCTAAGGGATCAAAGGGATAGAGACAACGATATTTTCAATGCACAATCTGGCAGTAATTTGAATATCGCGAATATGCGCAAATTTCGCTAACGAGACCGAAGCGCAAAGCGGCGGGAAGGACGACGGACTTCAACTATTGACCAAAAAAAATAGGACTGCCGCTTACTTCAGTTGTAGCCAAACGAAAACGCAACTAGTGGCGACGTGAGTAGTCAAATGGCGAGATAACGAGTCAGAGCTCATTTTAGTTCAAGCGGAACTTATACTTGAAAGTTTATCGTCTGACAGGCTTCGATCAACTAGGCATCTGGCCCCCGATCACCCCTTTAGAAAGCGGGGAAGTTATTGTGAGCATACATCTGCCTTGAGGATGTCCTGCCTCAGTATTTAGCTGTGTAATTCAATGATATACAGGTTTCCCACATGGAAACCGATGTTGTACATCAATTTAGTGTGCGATCAGTGGTTCAGCGTATTTGAATTGAATCGATATCGCGCCAGCGATGTCTGTCTCGAGCTGCGCAGTAGTCTTTTTCCAGTTCTTAAGCTTAGAATATCATAACGCAAGGGGTCACATATAAAGACATTCAACTTTCCTTGCAAGTAAATATGTGCCCGCCAGGTGGCGTTGACCGTGTGTGTTCGGGGTCCCTGTGCACAAGACTGAAATCAAAACAAACGGGTCGCAAGTTTCGATGTTAAACCGCAATAAACCCGTAATATTTCTCAGTGCAAGAGCTTGAGAAACATTTACACCGTTCAGAGGCTCAGAGTAACATGATGTGTAGGAACCGCTGTGAATATATATGGATCAGTCCCAGTGTCGCCACCAATCAACTGCGTCACGGTTTGCACCTCAACCGGTCAGATTACAGCAATCTTGGAACCTGCAGGAGACGGCTTGACGCCGGAAATGCTGTCAACGATGCTTGCACCACTAATGATACCTGTTGTGGCGATCAGAAATTTTCGACCTACGGTCGCGAACAATCAGTAACAACTAATGTGACCTGAAGGAGAAAAAGATTACCTTGGTTTTGACGCCCAACCCATCTCAAAGCGGCAATCTCTGTGTAGGTACAGCCGCCCAAGAAAAATACTATGGTGGTAGTGGATCTTTCTGGTGCTTGTACTGACCAAAGGTAAAGCTCCACTCTGAGAGACAAGCAAATAAGGACTCACATAACGAAGCAATGACAGGAGATCGTCCAGCTACACCCTTTTGCACAATGTCAACCGTTTCTCCGGGCAAAGAGGCCACAACATCTTCGAATCCTTTCCAACCCACAATGGGGTGAGCCTGCATTTTTCCTTGCGGAGCATGTTTAATACCGGTATCGTTTACAGTTTTCTCGGCAGGGTTGCTGATGACACCGCCTTTCTGAGAAACACACTGTACCAGGCGGACGCTAATGGGCGCGTATCCGGAATATGTGAAACTGATGTCATTTTCGACTTCATCAATTCCTTCTGGGGTATCATCAATGAGGAGACGGAGCGACTTGCGGAGCGTCGTGAAGGGGTATTTCGAAGCCGACATACTTGGCGGCAGGGGATTCGGTATTAGCAGTCCAAGAGACGGTGAGGCCAGCGATAGTAGTAATGGAAGATAATTATACCCATAAGCCTGCAGTAGTAACATTCATTTCATGATATATATTGAAAGGGCTAAATTTACCTGCAATATCTCGCGTTTCAGATTTTCTAGTGACTTTGCTTTAATGCCACCAGCTATGATGCTTGCAAGGCAGAGTAGCCTTACAATTATTTGCATATCTGCACCCTCTGCAATCATTTCTTCGATAGCAGTAATCTGTGCAGACACTTCATAGGAAGCAAGGAGATCTAGAGACTATAAAATGGAAGGAACAATATAAAAATGACAGAAGCTTACTCTGCTGAATTTCTAAGGATCTGTTAAAATGCTCTGTTCGCGTCAAAGGGACAAGCAACTCCGACAGGCCAGTATCTAATTTTGCATGTGCATTTGGATCCAAATCAAAAATCAGGTCACGTACGAAGTCGCAATGCTTGATGCTCTGTTTGTAAACCACCCAGCTTCCCAACAAAATCACGTAACTGAGCAACAGTCTTTGACTGAAGATTTGCCTATAATATTTGGGCTTTAAACATCACAACAGGCGACGACAATGGATTTGCTTGCCTTGTAGTCTTCGTCTAGTCGACGAGCCACAGTATTGAGTCTCTTACCTACTGAAGAAAAATTAAGATCTCTGAGTTCCCCGAAGAGAGGGTCTGTTGAAGTTGTCAAATGATGCTTCTTTTTGCCCTCTTTCTTCAGAGTAGAGACTGGTACATTTGATGACGGAAGTGAGGTGGAAGGGCCAGCCGCATTAGAATTGGATGCCTGGGAGGTCGGGGGTGACAGCAAAGAAGCCGGAAGTTCCACATGTGCTTAGCTTTTTATCAGCAGGCCAAGTAAGGAGGCCGTAAATCTAGACTTACAGTTCCTAATGCCGATGAGCTCATCGATAAGACCTTCATAGGTAAGTTGTGTTAAGAAAGGTGTGATCATATCCACGCGCCGATCCAGGACTATTAGTGAATCAATCTTCTCGGACGGCGCCAAAAGTGTGTCCGGGAGGGTGTTAGATGTTTTAGGAATTTCACGGGTCAACAAAGTTGCCAAACGCTAGTAGACAGATTCAGAATCACAGAACAGTATATCAGTGGGAATACACACTGCAGCAGCATCTCCTTTCCCAACTACACGAGGAAATAGTCCATACAATTTCTGCAGGGTGATCAATGCCTGCGTTGAATCGTATATCGCTGTTTCGTTTCCATCCTAAAACATTATCAATGGACATTGACAGAGGTGGCATTATGTGCGCACCACCCATAAATCTTTGAAGGCATCGTCGTACTCCAGTGAGATGACATCATCCGCTAATGGTATAAACTGAAGATTGTAGGACGATATTGATATGTCTCCGAGGACACCTTCTTCCTCCAGTATCTGTGCCACAAGGGTGGATACCCGTGGTACGAGGAGGAGCGTGTAGGTGTGCTTCCGTGATTCTTTGGCGTGTCGTTTAATGTGGTCTATTCAAAGTCAACGAAGACGGAGAGCTGCACAACTTGGACATACCGGCAATAATTCTGACGTAAGTGATTATCGGTCGACACAAGTATATGATATTCGTCGTCGTCGAGGAGAGTGCACCAGGTTCCAACCAGAACATCTTGTCGACACCATGATGCTACGCGTTGATTGATCGACCCTAGATCGAATTGAGATGAATGAAAAGGAAAATTACCTTGAGAAGTGACACCTCAGTTATGAGGCCAAGCGGTCCTGCTAGTGATGCATCTAAGACGAGCGTCTTTGCCCCGTTGACCTAGATAAAGATCGAATTGGTTTGTCCTGAACAGTTGTATAATGTGACGAACCGAATTCAATGAATCAACAAGTGCCTTCCGCGCAATTTCCTTTAGTAGGCTCACGTCAACGAGAGATTCAGTGGACTGTAATGTAGCATGGTCGAGTTCAGGAGTCATAGAGGTCATTATTTGATATTTAACACACCAGGAATGGAAATGATGGTCATCCGCGTGTCCGGCCCGATAACCTGCGATAACCGCGATCTCATATGTATGTAGCTCGCGGACATACATGTACACACACTTCTTTGCCAGTGATGATACATTGATACATGAGCTTGCCACAAGTGCAAATGAAAAATAATGCATTTATATGTCCAACGCTGAGATGTAAACGAGAATGAGAAATGGAAGGGAGAAGGTTATACGGAGTTTCTTCGAACACTGCGTCCTCTCTTCCCGGGCCTGCCGTTATTCTCCGCCTTTCCATCAATGCACAGTGACGGAAGTCTATTTTCCTCCTCTAATTTCTTGAGTACATCCAAAGCCGCCAAATAACCCTTCTGGTTAATCTCTTCAAACTTCCCAAATTGCAGGGTTCCATACTAAATCATGTGTTTGTTCAGCAAAGAAAGGCAGAAAATAAGAGAAACGAAGAGTGTACCTCATGTACGGGCATTTGAATATAAATACAATCCTTTGTAACCTTGGCGTCCTCAAGTGTCTTGACGCTTGAAACACTAACGCACCGTTAGAAGTCAAAGGATCCAGATCAATGACACACGAACTAGGCAAGTCGACTCTGGATCTCTGTAATCGCTGGAACATGCCTCGCATTCGAAAAGGGATTCCATCTGTTCAACAAGAGCCACCATCCCGAAATTGTGTCACCGAAGTTACGAGGAGAGTTGTCGTCAAGCTGGAGCCACATGATATCAGTCTCAAGTGGTAGGCGAGAAACAAAGACTTACCCCGCCAACATCACATGCAAACACTTCACTGGCACCCATGGAAAACATGGCTGAGACAGGAAGATTATCAACTTTGAAAGAATAATGTCAGAATTAGCTTTTTCTGTTATTTTACTATCCCTACTGTAGCCACCGTCAACCAAAAGATTTCCGTTATCACAAAGCGGAGGCAACAGGCCGACCAGTGTCATAGATGCACCTATCCCAGAAAGTTGTTAGGGTCATGTACCCGTGGTGGCTAAATGACTTACGAATGAACCTCCATGCATAGCCCGTTTCATGAAGCTCCATCCTGGATGTGATGATGTTCGTGGTGTTGCAGAAGTAGGGCAACCACATGTCCTCTATGTGAAGGTCATAAAAGGCCTGTTCAGCTAGGTCAGTGAGGCAATGTTTCGAGCCACTAGATTCTATACCTTATATATTGCTCTATTAAATTCGTGGCCCTAAACATTACAGGGTTACGAAGGTGAAACAAAAAAATGACGGATTGTGATCGTACCGTGGTATATGCGACAATAGGGTACGTCACGTCGGAGAGTATTCGCCAAATATTACCCATCCTTCCGCTGAACTGCTTTGCGCGACCAGAAGCAGAGATCAAATCTCCCTCCTTTGCATACAACCCGCCTATGAATGAGCCTATGCTGGTCCCTGGGTTCATACGTCAGATACAACTAGAAATAACGCGAGGAACGGTCAGATTTGACCTGCGATATGGTCAATTGGAATCTCGTATTCTTCAAGTGCTCTAATGAGGCCCTGAGGGGAGTCAGTATTACAGTTATCAAACATGCATAAAACAATACAAGATGGGCGATTCCACGAGCTCCTCCACCACCTAAGACCAACCCTATAGACTTTCCGCAAATTCTTCTGGCGAGGCGAGCAAAATCATTGGTATGAGGTAATCGTTGGGGACGGAGATCTGCTGTGGTGCCTCGATATTTCTGGATACCGCTTTGCACTTTATCCTTGAGATTCTTAAGTGCAATCACAGCGTCAGGGTCTTTGAGGACAGACGCTGCCTTAGGCATGGGCAGAACTAGGCCCTACACATATGGTGATATCAGCAACTTGCCCGAAAACATTTCGGCAGGCTTACGGGAAGTTCAACATGAGCATGTCGGTGAATCCACGGTCGGTTCTACAGCTTTGAGCAGATAACAAAGCGAAGTAAATCAAACTACTAACCTTTAACCATTCACGAGTGTAACCGGGAGTAACGGAGCGATCTGGGTGCAGGAGTATGAGTTCTTTGCGAGCCGTCGTCTTCATCGACAACAGCAATCTTTCATATTCTCCCAAGCCCACATCGTCCCCCATCCCCACGATCATGACACAATCAGCCTGTCGTATGCATGTCTGAGTCCAAGAACTGTTGACAGGCGAATCGGCGACGTAAAGCACTGTGCGGAATTTCTGCTCCTGGTCAGCAAGCCAGCCAGCTGACTGTAACCGGTTTCAGTCAGAGCTCTCTGAGACTTAAGTCTCAAGATCAAATCACCTTAAGCTTCCCCATCCGGGTAAAGGCGTGTCGACCCAAATGGCTTGAGATAGATGCTTGATTAAGGAAGGAAGTAGAGGCACCAATACCTTCAAGTGCCGTCTGCAGCTTGCGAGCAAAGGTGTCGATAGGAACATTCCTGGAAACAGGCAGAATTGCTACTGTCTTCAGATTTGTATTGTTGTAACCAAGGTCTGGCCCAGAGTTTCTGGCTTGAGCTGATGTACGAGAGTCTACTTCATCCCGCACACGTGAAGCAATCATTCGGAGAAGCCTACTCTAGATTAAATTTAACGCAAACTGAATTGGGACTTGACTTACTGAGCGGTTGTTTGAGGATTCCTGGGAAAGCTTTAGTATCTGAAGACTAGCGACATAATACGAGGCTCACCGAGCCGAAATAGCATTGAAGAGTGTTTGAGGCATGCGAATAAGTTCTGTATCCCGTATTGCGTGGACAGTGTTTCGTCGGGGTGAGCTGGTGATGACATCCAATTCCCCAACAGTATCACCTTGACCATATTCACCTACAATGGTGATCGCACCCGTTTCTGACTCAGTGATTGCACGCAGACGACCGTTAATGACGATGTAGAAACTATCGCTGACATCATCTGGTCTCCATAATACTTGTCCAGCATTGACCTGCATCCAGTCTAGAGAAGCATCTATGTGGAGGACTATCGGAATATTTAACGAGTGTCATTTCTTGCAGCGTAGTACTCACTCAGAGGCGATAACATTGATATGAGACGCTTCGCAAGAGTAAGCAGAACAATGGGCCGCTTTTCAAGTAAACGTTCCAACGCTTGTGAAGACAGAAAGCCGACATAAGTGTCAGTCTTAGCCGTGATGTCAACGTATGATGCGGTGTTACATAGTGAGGCTAATGTGGAATCAGCAAGCCATCCGGATACCAAAATGCGGATTCTACACTCACAGAGATAGCCAGCGATACCCCCAGGTTTGACTGTGAACAGAAGCTTCTGTTGAGGTTTGCTATTTGACCTCGAATCATGTTGAGTCGAGAAGGCATCGTTTTGTGGATGAATCGATGAAACCGACGGAGTTTCGCTGGGTAGAAGGATATCCAAAAAACCTTCGATCACGTAGAAGAGGCCTGAAAAGAAGCAAGTCTAGTTGCTTTCACAAAAGAAAGTTTAATTGCTCACCAGCATCGAGTTCTCCCGCCTTGGCCAAGGTCGATCCGGCGGCAAAGAATAGAATCTCGACTTCATTGTCGAGACCACTCATATAATCTCCTGTTGAGGCGATAGAGCTGGTGGTGAGGCTCGAATTATCGTCATTGATATCAAGCAGAGATAATGAGCCAAAAGGCGAACTAAGCGTCGGATCAGAAGACCGTCGACTGTCAGTAGGCAACATCGGAGGGGAAGTTTCGACAGAGTCACTTCCACTCAACGGTGGCTGCAGGAGGCCAATTGACTTAGCGATACATGACATGACCTCTTCTCTGAGATCGAAATCATCGAACGAGGCCCCTGTTGTTCCCCTTGGGTCTCGCTCCGGAACCTTGCTACGATGAATTCGTGGGGTGTTTAAAATGCTATAAGAACGCATATTCCGGAAAGCCTCATTTGTTGACGTCGACGGGACCAAAAGATCTCCGGCTTGTACCGTGTCTCTCGGGTTTCTTGTGAAGGGAGATCTCTGAGAAGAACCGTTATGCTTACTCCTCAAAGGGACAGCGGGGAGGTCGATGGTGGACAACCTCTTTGCAGTTCTGGAATCACGACCTGAAAGTTTAGATGTACCTTCTGATGCCTGAGTTGAAGTACTTGAGGGTTCACGAGATATGGACCGGGATGCTGGGGAGTTGGTGAAACTAAAGTAGTCGCTTTCATTCTCAGATTGCCTATCATCGAAACGTTGGCGAAGGTATTGAACACCTCCTGATTGATAAAAGGAAGCTGGCAGAGGGTGACAAGCAATGTCATTAATGGCTTTTTCTGTCCGAAGAACTTCACTGGTGAGGCCAAGATACTTGTGAGCTGCATGGAAGGTAACACGAGAAAATCTGGTTAAGATGACTGACAGATCATATGAGTTATTTGTTAAAGTAAAACTCCAATTCGAAAGTACCTTGTACAATGTGGCCGGTAGCCTTGGGAAAGTTCTTCGTCAGGCGTCGAAAAGCCTCGGCTGGAATGACGGCTAAGGTACTGTCTTCCGTGGCACGAGCAACAACACCACTGCGATGCACTGGAGTTGGCTGTATGTGAGTTTGGAAAAGTGAAGGCATACGGTGCGATCCAGAGCCCCCGAATGAACCCGGAGAAAGTGAGATTCCTCTTGGTGGTGACGTTACCCCAGTAGCATGTACTGTCGAAGCCGTGGATGAAGTTGAGGACTTTCGTTCATGACCTTTTGGCTTGTCAAGGTCCAGCTGAGAAACATCTGAATTTGCTCGATGTCGAAGAGACAGATCTCCCGCGAAAGGCTCACTGATAAATTCGTCGTCCATGTTTGGAAGATCCTCCGAATCTTGCCACCTCATTTTGACATCCTCGGTGAAGAGACTCAAAATGGTGAACAAACTGGACAGTGTCCCTCCGCTCCCCACCTCATTGAGCAATTGATAACCATTCATGTCCTCGTGATCCCAGAGGTTTTGCTGGGACTCTTGACCACCTGTTTCAGTAAATACTTGGACCATTCCGTCGACGACGCAATAGAAGTTTTTGTCCTGATCAAGAGACATGCTGTCTCCTGCTATAAGACGTCTAGTTTGAAGATGTCTAGCAAGTTCGTGGAAGACCTTTGAGAGGATGAGCAATGAACTTCAGTTATAGTGGACGATCATACTGGCTTTTCAAGCTGAAGCAAAGCGTAAGAAAGATTCAGTTATTTGGTCAGATGACACTCACGAAACCAAAGACTCGGACAGCTTGAAGGAAGTCGTCGAGATAGTTGTGGAACGTAGGAGGTGGATCTTCCAGAATACGACGCGTCAAATGACCTATCTTGTAAGGGCAGAAGAATAGTTACCTGAATTAACATCTGGATGAAGTTCGTTTACATCAGGCTTGACGAGTGGAGGTTCCTTTAACTGGGTGTAGTCGTTGAGGTAGCGAAAACGAATCCAGTAGTTCAATGCGATGGCTGAGAGGACAAATATAACAAAAAAGTTCCAGAAGTTTAGCTAGAATGCAGTCCGTCGGTCAATAAAGCGCTTGAAATGCAGTAGTATAGCCCAATTGCTTTACCGTTAAGGTCATAGAGTAGGAAAGGATAGCATAGATATACCGCGGCACAGTAATGGTAACCAAGGCTATCAATGCCTTAGCACAAGACAGGACCCACACTGCAACCAGACACGTATAAATTTCACTCGATCTGTTTGCAGGGTAGAGCAGACGTACAAATGACCCAGAAACACGCTGACACCAGAGACACCAAAGGGTGTCTACTTCCATTCTCCAACACGTCTACGACGTTCATGAGAGCTCTGTGAGAAACAGAGACCCGAGATAGCTCGCTTCAGTTTTGTCGATGACAACAAGATAATCGAGGTCAGGTTCGAGGCTCGAGCCCCCCCAACGGCCGTGACGGTCCGGTCCGTTATCTAAGACGTCATTACACCGATAATCAGCTGCCGTAGATCTATCTCCTCTTCAATTCACATTATTTCATGTACTTCATAACTACCTATAACCACTCAGCGCTCAAAGTTGATCGAAGTGGTGATGCACATGTGGACCGACTCGGGATAAGGAGTCAAATACAACGTGCGTTACATATCGTACTGCAACAGACTACCCCCATCATAGGTGGAAGATGTAATTTAAATTAGAAAGTATGTTCAGTTGAGTCTTTTCCAATAGCAGATGTAGACGAAGATCCGGATGAGACGGTTGACAAGATTCTGTCAATGTAGTTGGCCCCGCTCCTAGATATCAAACTTTTATTAAGGTTTTGTGTTAGGGACGGGGACATAGGGACGAACCATTTTTGATGTGTCAACACGTCGCATCCAATTTCCTTTTCTTTGCGCTGGATGAGCTCCACATAAGCCAACATACCATCCTGTTTGTAACGAGCTGCTAGTTCAGCTATTGTGACAGTTAGGAGCCCATGTTTTGAGACGATTGGGGAAGGAAATACCTGTTACTACAGCATTACTGTGAAGGCCGGCCAGAGAAATCAGCTGAAGAACAAAACTATCGGAGATACATCAGCTGCATAGATCATGGATGAACAAGGAAAATGCTTACCCTTCCTTCGCCAGCTCCCACACGAAGTTCTTCAAATCCGCATCTGGTGTAATGCTCGAGTCAGCTGTGTTTCTTTATATTGAACACAAAGTATTCCACCTGAGAATCCGTGCTGTGACCAGTTGAAGCTTGGGCTCAGATTATACACGAACCACCTGGTGACAATCGTCATGTGAGAACCCTATTTCTGATAGAGGTGATATGAGAGACATACTTTCCAGGGTACTTCTCTCTGATCTTCCTTGCAAAGTATCTGGCTTGCTCAAGATCTGGCGACTTAGTTTCGAGCCACACCAGATCCGCGTATGGCGCATATGTCATGGTTCGTTTGATCGCAGCCTGAAAAGGTCACAATCAAGGTGTAAGCCACGTTCGCTGTGGCAAAGCCGGAATGGACTGACCTCAATGCCACCCGTATAATGATAGTAACCTTCACGGGTTCGTGGAACTAAAAAAAAAGACTCAGGGAAAACATACGGAAGGAGTGTCTACACAATAACTCACGATCACAGTCCCAGAATACAGGTTCGCCCAGGATATCAGCTGCAATAGCGCGTGCTACGTTATTCGATTGTCCGGCTACTGCGGCGAGGTATGAGTTATAAGCCTCTGTTTTGTTCGTGACGTTTGACTTGTCGATCGCCTGCTTAACAGCTAGAAGATGCAAGTCAATTGGAGGTACTTTGTCATCCTTAGAACCCTGACCTTGATTGAAAGTAACCATATCATGACCGGCGGTCCAATCCTTTTCTATTTGATCGACCTCAGCACCAGTTGCGCCCCTTGCCTCAGCTTCAGAAATGAGTTGAGCGAGAGACTTTGTACTCTTAGTGGTCGTTCCGAGAATGAACTCGTGGTCCGCGACGTCGATATCCGACGATATGAGTTTCCCGGACTCGGAGTCGGTGCGAGCAATGAGAAGCATGGTCGATTTCAAGATATCCGTTTGGAACCGTGCCGAGATGAGCCGTGAAACATGGGTAGAGGTTGGTACAAGGACTTTTCCTGCAAGATGGCCGCACTGACAGATTATTAGGGACTTGCGCAAATCACCAGAGTCGTCAGCAGCACAAACCTTTTTACCACCGTGTAATTGATCTTCAAGATGGATGGCGGATGCCCCCTGACATCAAGTGTCAGTTTTGTGTCAAGTGGAATTAAAAAGATCTCACCGATTCCGCAAAAAGTTTCACAAGTTTCATCACAGCAGAAAGACCTCCATGTCTAGCAGCGTACGAAGTGAGGAGCGAAGTAGTGTAGCCCATTAAAACACTAACCCGGTATCGGCATCCGCGATAATAGGTTTGAGATAGTCAATATACTCCAGTTTTGCCCGTTTCTCTGGAGGAGTAGCCAGACGTTCATCGTAATGTTTCTTGTCATGAAGTTGCTGAGCACGGAAGATTCGATGCACCTGGTTGGGGACAGTGGTGTAAGGATAATCACTGTGATACATATACTAGTAAGCACAACAACTCAGGAGTATGGACTAGCACTCGCCCCAGGTCTGGTCCAACTTCATTGTTTCCAGTAGTGAGAACGCTAGATGCGGCCCAACCCGAAACGTATACGACTTCTTGATGACGCGCCATTTGGGTCATTTGCACCGGGTCGATTGCTCCCATAGTGTGCACTGGCCTGCCTTCGCTAGCAGCTTTAGAGAAGGTATCATAAAGCTTGTTCGCAAGTATCGTTGAAGGAAGAGGCAACACAGGCATTGATCCCTGCTTCGAAGCAACAGCAGAAGCGGAATAGGTACGTTTGATATCTTTGAACCTGGGTTGAGCAAAGAACTCCTCCATTTCTTGAGTGCGTTGCTCAAAGAGAGCAGCCTCTTCATCGGCGGAAGGTTGTTGGAGAGGAAGAGAAGGTAAAGCAGAGGCCGTAGAGGACATGGATCGAATAGCTTGAGAAAGACCAGCCGCCCTCAGGCCTGGTCGTATCGCGTACATAGTGAAAGTACGAGTGAGACCAAGAGTCAGCAAAGTGCTTTTTTGAATACTCCGAATCTTCGGCCGGCTATTCTGACCGGTAACTTGAGGTCCGGAAGAAAACACGGATTTACGCGCGCTTGACCTTTTTTGGCGCGCCCCGCCAAGCCACGTGGACCAAATGTAAGACATGAATTCAATTTACTTACCTGAATTCTCTGGCCAGTGCGCAACCAATGACTCGAGCCAGCGTGTACGGCGACGGCCAATGAGCCTGTTACATGTCCGAAAGCATCGATAGGAAATAAGACAACCTTGCCGCCGGGGCCTCGAGCAAAACAAGCCTACTTCGTTTCGGGCTGTCTCGGGAATGGTCGGGTTTTCACACCCGCTGTGGGCACAGTGATGACGCGCTGTGCCATTATGTAATATTGTTCGATATGCATCAATCGTACTTTGTTCAAGTTGTACTGGTTCTTTCAATTTGGTGCTCTTCAGGTTGTCCTAGTGTAACGTCTGTCATTGACGAATAACCAGGTTCTCTTGGTCCCCGCACTACATATCCACCACTCCGAGTCGTATACTATAGGTACTTATGCTATGGAATTGTGGAAGCAGCAGTGCACTGCGGACCGATGCCAAGGATCGTAGATGCATGATTTGACACTAAGCGCGCCCACTGTGATGGTCCCCCAAGGTCCATTTGTTGCGGCTTTAAATCTCTGTCTTACGATCAGGTCTTAATGGAAGCAGCCGTTTGATTGATAATTACATGTAAGCGTGCATGATGGTAGGGGATCGGACAGAAGGAGATCATTCAGACAGATTAATTCCAACGTTAGTATAAACCCCGGCATCCACAGAGACCAGTCAACCAAGAAATTGGTTATCCCATGTCAGGTCTACTTAGTATGTTGTCTTATCCTAGACTTGTTCCAGAGTCTGAAATTTATCCAGAAGAATCGTGTGCCACGAAGAGATGGCCGACAAACCAGTCAATTATCAATGCGTAGTTCAATATTGTCTACGTAGACGAGGAAACCCCAAAGCTATGGATTTGGGCGATCGGAGTGGTAACGATGCCGTGCAAAGAGTTTGTACTACAGGAAAGATGGACCACTCATGCAATTAGATATGTAAGGGTCCAGAGTCATGAACTTGTCCATTATGTGGTGGCTCGTGTGCCAGTGGGAAAATGTCCGTGAAGAAACGGCTTGCAAACGAGTGAAGACGGTGCAGTCTGACTGGTCAAACGATTCTTAGAGCATGAGACTTAGGTGAATAAAAACAGACAACTGCTAGCGCCACAGTTGCGAGGGTGATCGGGAGAGACACTGCAACTGCCACGGCAGTAGACACAGTGGAGACGATGTCCATAGCTTGTATCTGGACATTGAATGTAAAAGACGGCTGATTGTTGGACTGTGCGCGAAATCGAGTATTGGGGCGGACACCCTTCCACATTTGAAGACCTCGTTCATATTTAAAAGACAGACTGAGATCTCGATTAGCACGATGCAGAGCAATTGGTCCAGATTCGCTGTCAAGAGAAGTGGTCGGCTGGTCGGGGACAATGACGATGGGTGTGGGAGTGTCAAGAGTTATTCTCGTTCCCCGCAACGGTAGGGAATAGTATAGACTGATAGTTGAGGGCCGTTGATCATATACGCGACAACCATGATCTTTCAAAGTGAATGTAACGACGTCCCATATGGACCGGATGGAGCACTGACAGTCCGTAAGGTGAGAAGATTCCAGAGAAAGATACAATTCGAGCCAGGTGGAACAGTCGGGGAAGGGTTGTTTCTGGCTCCAGAGGTCACAATACTCCAAGGCACGTCGATACTCTGTTCGACCTTCATCTATCCTATTCATGTTTCCTCTACAGGCGCAAGCTCCGGAAAAATGCTCCCACCCCCATATATCGGGACCGTATACTTCTTGATTATATGAAAGGCAATCCTGGCAAAGAAGTATGCGAAGAGAGGCTTCGTAACGTGCGAGTGCTCGAGTCGAGCGCCTAAAGAGATGGGTTGTGACAGCAGGAAGAAGATGAAGGCGAATCGTGAGGAGGACTTCTGTGGGCAAGACGGTAGTTGATGGTGCTGTACGAAGTGTTCCGTTGAAGGATTGTTGGAGGATGGTGTCAAAGGTACGAAGTTCTGGAGAAAGATATGCAAGCGAAGTATGCATGAGGATTGACCTCGATGTGCTGATCCTGGGTTGAGTCATGCTGCCACTGCTTTAGAGGTATCTACAAAGGCAAACGATTTAAGTGTCAGTTCTCGCAGCGGGTCATAGATGCGAATAATTACGGATAGAATTGGGCTTTCCGGAATTGACGTGACGTGCACCTGTAATGCAAAGAGGTTTAGGACAATTGGTACAAGGGGGTCATAGTCGAGCAATGAAATAAGTTCGCACGTCGTGGTATTATAAATGGCGTCTGCTTCGATGACCCCGGGGCAAGAGTCGGGAAAAGGAAGGCATGCCCGAAATGACTTCTTCGCGAGAAGACCATCGACAGTCTCGCAAATAAACACAGTACTTAGTGAGGAACGGGTATCAGTAGAAAGAACAGTATCTCAATGCACGCGCCGGTGGAGATTATGCAATGTAACGGGTGGAGGGAATAAGGATATCAGAAACTCCAGGCGAGGCTTTTACCCTGACAAGTAAGTCTTACTATTCCCCAAGGACCCGGAATTTCTTGAGTTAGACTCTGAAAAACCCCGCGGCATGGCTCCCAGGGAACACAAGAAGTAGGGCGGCTTTCAAACATGCTTTTTTTGTTGAAGGAATCTGTACTGATGTCGACGTCGAATCCAGATGGAATCTCCTTGGAGGATGCTGTAATCCGAGGAAATTGATCCAAACTTCAGCGCTTCAGCGCTACTGATCAATCTTCCTCCCTCGCAAAAACCACACACGATTTAGCGCAGAAATTGCATCCTTGGACAGCTCCGGATGTACGAATGAGTAACACTTGAATTGTATATATCTAGCTGGAAAATCGGACTCGAACGATCATGAGAGCAACTATGGTCGCCACAGTGCACAATACGGTGACTAAGTCGATATCGGAACAACAGATGGAAAATTTAATTTTCAGGAACAGAGTGTTGGCCTACCAGCCTGGGATTAAAAAAAGGTGAAAAAGAACCAGGAAGACCTTAATGAAATGAATCATTTCAATGGAATTACTACGTCGAAGTCGGGGTATCAAGCTATACTGTACATTTGAACCGTCAATAAGTAAGTATTTCAATGTCTACCTTTTAATCAGAGAGACTGACCATGGAGAGATAGATGAGAACCCATATTAATAGATATTAATATAAACACGCATGCAACGCTGCGAGGACTCGCGGACTGAGTCTGCGTCAGCGTCGCGTTGCGTATCCAATCCATCTTGTCAGATAAATGTGCTGGAAAACCACCTTCTGGAAATATGTGTACTTCACACTACGAACCAGTGAGGTGGACCTTGGTACAGAGGATTTAATCTCTGAGAAGGTAAAGTGTAGATTTACATTGAAACGGTAGCATCTGCAACTGAGCTCATGGGTAAGTTTTATGTGCAGAACATGGCCGAGAAACTAAACTTCTCGAATGCAGACAAAACAGAAGGTGAATCGTGAGTGTAGAGTCTGTTCATTGGATTACATAAAAAGCACGAGAAAGGCCTGAACTGCAAGTGTCCGAGTCGACGTCAACCGCAAGAACAGCTCAGGCTTGCAATTGAACCAAAATTGGACGAGAAGCCAGTCAGAATATAGAAAAGTTGGCGACAAATGTTTATAACAAAATATCTCTGTCAAAAGGTTCAGAGACATCCAAATACTGAAGATGCGGAGCTCCGTATAAGCGTCTCCGCCCCTTGGCCTTAAAGTGTGGGAACTTGAACCTTGCCGAACAACGGCTCTCGTTTAATCAATATTGACAAATAACTCGGGTTCGCCGTTGCCGGAGATATTTCAGTAGCAAACCAACTGTGCAATGCATATGACCCCTTCACATGCTACTCTGGCCCCTGCCCTTCCAGTCCACATTTTATATCAGTTTGTGCTAAGCACTCACTCTGGGAATTCGCAAAAATGCTTTCACGGCTGGCAAACATGAGTGGGATCGCATCGCCGCCGACGCGTGACTGGGAGTTGCTTTTTGACACCCAAGGGGGAGAAGGATCATCTTCGACAGCAGGAACTGCATTGGTATACACAGATATGTATTGTTTAGACAAATTTTACTGAAACTATCGTTCCTGTAGGTGATCGATCTGAGAGCGCTTCGTTCGCTCATCCCCTTTTTTTTTCCGGAACCTGGACTTCAAGATATTGCCACAGGATGTATTATCCCAGCGTGCCATAGTCTTCGAAACATCATGAAGAACGATTTGGATAACGTCGTGGAGGTCTTGTCTAGTCTCGAGCGTAGCGCGGAGGATGGCGTTCTTGGCAGTATCCCTGAGGTCAGCTATCCTCTCTAACTTAGACAGTCGTTGGTTGACTCGCTTTTAATAATAAGTATGTGGATGTCTCTACTGCTTGCCCACTCAATCTTCCTTCTCAAAATATTTTCCCTTGTTCCTCCCATCCTGAAGATATTCTAGGGCAGCATTCAAGTGTTGTAAGTATCCAATCCAGGAAACGCTTACACCTATCCAATCCCTCCTTCCTCAGGAACTTGACCAGACACAGAGATCTGAACTGTGTCGTACAAAATTCACGATTCCTCTCATCCTCGTCTCTCCATGTGCCCCGTCGGAACATCACATGGCTTGTCGTGTCCCTATTCAGAACAGCGCATTTGGAGACCAGCTTACGGTTCCTACCCATCCTGCCTTCAACCACGTATTCCCCCCTATGGTACTTCCCCAACAACCATTGCTTGCTCTACAAAGTTGGACATGGCGGTCGGGACACTGGCAAGCCACGCTTCCTTCCATACACGAGCAGGAATCAAGAGGTTTGTTCTCACGAACTCTAAAGCGAAAAAGAACACGTCGCACACGTATCCGTCAGTGAGCTCCGTGCTAGCATGATGTGGAGTTTTCTTTTTTCCTTCGCTTCACCATTCATGATGCTTATGAATTTATGAGACTTTATGACTCTCTGATTGAACGCCTGTATTGTTAGCCCTATGAACATTTTTAGAGAGGATCAAAATGTATTGTAATCTAGTACAACTCCATCGAAATGTTGAAGCGCTTGCGGCATGAGTCCATGATTTGTAGTTACGCGACTTGAAAGGACACGTGCCGCGCTGAGTGACGTTGTTGTCAAACGTGGTCAACGTTCAAGTTCTTCTCCAATTCTGTTCTCAGAGCACTCTTCTGGCTTGAAGATTTCTTCCTCGCCTGGTGATCCACTCTCAACAGTGGTTCAAGGGAACCGTTCTCCTCATCCTGCATCGTTCATGACTCTCAAAGCCCTGTTCTACGCCTATGTCCTCGGAGGAATCACGTTTATCCCTCTTGTACTCGTTGGGATCATTTTCTTCACCACCTACACCTCTATTCCCGTGGAAGATGCCAACTTAGCGAAGAAGCGTGATACAAAGCTTGAGGCTCGAAGTGGCGAGCCGGGTGGCGATGCGGGTGGCACGACGTCAGACAATGAAGACGCCCCAATTCCTGTGATGGAGACCGACGATATCCCACGTACGCGGAAGGGATGGCTTACTATGCGGCGGACATTTGAGGAGACCAGTTCTGACGGAGGCTATGTTACGATCATGCGGTCGTTTCTTGACGCGCGATCGAAGGATCCAAGGCGGTCACGACCAAAAGACATGTGGTATGTCGTTTTGAAAGGCAAGGTGCTTTACCTCTACGAGGATGAGGAGATGACTGAATGTGAGGCGGCAATTGAGCTGGGTGGACATGAGGTTGTCATCTATCCTGAAGGGCTTTTGGACGGCGAACTATTCACGAAGCGAAACGCAATATGCCTTAAGCCGAGGAAGAAAGAGGATGAGAAACATCTGCCGAGCGTGACGAGAGAAATGAAGTTAAGTGACGACGACGTTGAGAAGGAGGAGAAGAGCATAAGCCCGAAACGACAGGGGAAAGAACGGAATAGGGCACTGGAAATCGAAAAGGCCAAGCAGGTTGGTAGAGAAGAGGCTTTCGACCCTACTACTCCATGGTTCATGTTCGTACGCTCGTGCATCGAAATGGAGGACTGGTATCTTGCCCTCATCCACGCGTCCACCCAGCCCAGCAAAACACCTACGTTGGCTCCATTGCAGCCAGTTTTTCTACCCGCAGATGTGCACCATCTTGTTTCCACCTTGGACGAGCAACCTGATGTCATCCCTACGCGGTGGCTGAACGCAATTATCGGGCGTGTGTTCTTCAGTTATTATCGGACTCACAGGCTAGAGCATTACATTATTGGTCGTTTGATGAAGAAGTTGTCGAAAGTCAAGAAACCAACCTTTTTGACCGATGTTGCTGTCACCGAGGTTTCCGTCGGTAACAAAGCCCCAACCTTCAGCAAGCCTATGCTGAAGGAGCTCACCAAAGAAGGAGATGCGGCCATGGAGGTCCACTTTCACTACAAGGGAGAATTCCGGATAACCATCCAGGCGACGGCAACTATTAATATCGGAAAGTCTTACACGGTCAAATTGGTTCTTGCTGCCGTTCTTAGAGAGCTTGAGGGCAATCTCTTGATTAAGATCAAACGACCCCCGAGCAGCCGTATCTGGTATGCCTTCACGCAAGCGCCACGAATGATATTGGAGGTGGAACCTATCGTCAGTGATCGGCAGCTTACTTGGAGCATGATTTTGAGTACTATAGAAGCAAAACTGAAAGAGATTGTACGTGCAGATGTTGACATCTCTGACTTCATTTCTCATTTTTTTCAGGTATATGAGTCCGTGGTTTTGCCCAACATGGACGATATAGCATTTTTCGACAGCTCAAAATTCGCACACCGCGGTGGAATATGGGATGACGCATCGAGACACGAAATGCCAGTTGCACCTCTTCATGACGTCCTTGCTGCTGACGGCGTCCAGTCGGTCGTATCTGAATCTGCACCAGAAAATGCTGTGCCCATTGTTGAGGAGACAAACTCTAAATCTACACAATCTGCAGAAGAGTTAACTGTCCCTGTCGAACCCATTGCATCACCATCACCGCCTCCACTAGTTGAGACCGGCAGTACACCAGAAGTAGAAACTTCCGATTTCCGACCGACCGACAAACGACGACGTTCGTGGTTCTCGAGTGTTAGAAGCGAAGGGTCGACATCTCGTAAAGGAATCTTCCTTGATCCTGAAGATGAAGAGATTGACGACGATCTGCAGCGTGGACGCTCAAAAGATTCCGATAAGGGCAGCATCACGTCCCCCAGGTCGCGGTCAACACCCCAGAATTCGGATTTTCTGGGAGGTCGGGGTCATGATTCGACGTCGGAAACTGATGATACCTCTACCTATCTCATGCCACAAGTGAACCGGCGATCTTCGTCTCAACACTCTCCCGAACGTGAGCACACCAAATCACCTTCCGCAGACTCGTCGAAGAGTGCTCCTGATTTCGATACTGCCACGTCTAAGAAAACGTCTGCCATCAATACTAACAGTGCCGCTTCCTTTTTCACGACGTTGAAATCGCGTGCTGGAGACAAGCAAGCTCTCAGTAACACGGCTAAGGAGGCAATGCGAAAATGGGGTGTTAACTGGGGAGCCAAGAAGGAATCTACGAGCGGAGATGCCTCGGACCACGGTTCTATCGGGTCAACAATTAGCGCACGCTTACGACCTGACACTACTTTTGGCGTGGCAAGCAAGGCTCGTGCGAGTTATGCAGAGGTACGAGCAGCTGTGGCAGAAAGAAAAGGTCGGACCATTGGTGCAAACGATGATGCGGCAGATCACAGCTGGTCTTCGTCACCTTCAACATTGCCCGTATCCATCCCAGAAAGCTCGAGGAGTAGTAAGACTCGCTCAACAAGCAATCCGCGGTCAAGACCTGAGCTCGCACCTTCAGATATTGAGCCTGCTGGTCCATCATCGTACCCCGGGAGCGTCACGCTTTCAACGTCCGCAAATTCTGCTTCGTCTTTCTCTTCCAAACATCTGTCTGCAAATGAGGCAGTGTCACGTAGGTCATCTTCCTCAGTCTCGCGGACGACAACTGAAGGGGAAGGTGCCACGCCGATTCTGCCGTCAAAACCCGTACATGTCGTTCAACCCACTGCCAAGACTATGAGTATACCCGGCATTCATGCAAGCCACCGTGGCGAGATCATGTCCATGGGCTACGTTGCACCACCGCAGCCGCCCGCAATGACCTCATCCGAGGGTAAATCCTCAATCTACCGCCTTTTCAAGACTTCCACCGCGTCAAGTCCAGGATCTGGCTCTGGATTGGTTCGGCCACCATCGCCATCAGTGCAGCAAGCATTGGTACCTCAATTATCAGCACAGGAAGGTTCTGTCTCCTCGAATCAACCGTCTAGTGAAGCTCCGTACGTTGTTCCTCTATCACCTTCGTCCAACGTTGCCACCATATCTGCGGCAACGCTCGGTGCGACTTCACCACGCATTCCACCACCCCTCCCACCCCGCTCGCCACAGGCCCGCCCGCAGATACGATCGACCATGTCAGAAGCCCAAGAGGCATTGAAGAGCATCGCGTGCAAGGATGAACGAAGGCGTTCGACGTCGTTTGAGAACGTTGCCGCATTGTCAGTCACAAGTCAAAATGGCGTTGGCGACTCCCCGAACGTCTCCAATGGTACGGGCGCAGGTGAAATAGTTGGTGATCGTACCACGGTTCCTGTGTCGGATCAAGAGCCTCCTATTACGCCTACGCCCAAGAGAGCGTTTACCCTGAATCCAAATGCACCTCCATTACCCCCTCGTCGGCCCCCGCAAGCTCCACTGGGAGCAGGACAGGCTTAGATCCAGGGCAGGACTCGTTACCTCTACTATACACCCTACGAATGGCCATTCGGCTTAACTAATATTTTTACATGTCGCATATTATAGTTACCACGTCGACGTTTGGTCCATTTTTTCATTCACTTGGTTCTCACTCTTTACAACAATCCCTGCCATTTTGTCTGTCGCATCAATTTTGTGTACTTATTACATATCGTGTCGTACATAGATGAATGAATCATGTCGCCTATCTACCGACGACTCAGTTACAGTGAGCAAGGAAGTCTGTTCTACAAGCAGAGTTACTCTGTATACGCACTCTGGGGTGACGTAACTCGTAACGTTGACAATGATGTCAAAACGATTTTCTGTCGAAGCCAGCTGGCTGCAACACGGACTCTACTACAATACAGTAAGTAATATATTTGACCTAGAGGATCGGGGTACCACGGTCACAATTCAAGACAGCTGTCGAGTGACTACTAATGACGATTTCCGGTATTGGCGTGGCGTGGCCGCGCCACCACCTCCAGGTCCATGTATGCACCTGAAAGTTGTAATAAGGAACTTCGGAAGAACATGATCTACTATAGCTATCAGAACCTGGTTTGACTTTGGATTATACCTCGCCACCGGGACCGCCGCCTAGATTACTTGCTTCAGGAAGGTTCTGCCGTCTCAACTGAGCCATTCGGGACCATCTAAGCCAGCCGTCCGTTGTTATCTAAATCACCTGCCCAGCGCGTCACTACTTACACTACAGCTAAGTACTACATTTACGGCAACATTCGGTCCGAACTCGCTAGAGTCAAAAATCAAGAATCAGGACTCGGATTTATATGTATGGATTTCCACCGAATGAAACTACTATCCATCCTGAAGCTACGGGACGGTATACGGGCCTAACCGCGACCAGAAGCAGTCGAATATTCGGTAACATCCCTTGCACCTCGGTTCGTTAGGTTGGACGGTCGATCGCAATTCCAACCATCACGTCTTTAATCTTCTGGACTGTATATTGACGAGTGCTCCGTTCTTTTAGGATAATTCTATTCGTGAACCCCCCCGAAGTTGTGAACCCACCATATCCCTTTGATAAGTACTAGAAGGAGAAAAATAATGTTTAGTTTGTCATTCAGGTCACATCAGTCACATTTGAAAGTTTACAGTTCTTC
>JAGGAW010017209.1:0-33770 GCA_017657375.1 Termitomyces sp. T27 | reverse complement strand
GACGCACTCGTTGCTGATCCACTTCACGTTCTAGCCGTTTTAAACGCACGAGGGCGAAGTCCAGTGCTGCATGCAGAAACCTAACGTGAGTAAACCGTCTGGAGAAAAGCCGCCGTATTTCTTGCGCCTCCCGAAGGTACTTAAGCTCCACGAGTGCACTGAGGAGACTGGTGTAAAATATGACATCAGGGACTGGAATACCCGGTTCTGGGCGTTGTCTATGGATTGTTTCTAGAGATATCTGCATGGGGCTTGGAGATTCTACCGGGTGCTCCTGCTCCAAGGTACGTACAACAGTGAAAGCGCGCTGTATATCCCCAACATGCACATAAAAAGTGGCCAGGAGCGTGAAGTGATGGATGGTAGGGTTAACACCAACTTTACTCATGTCACTGAAGAACTGGGAGGCGCGGCTGGGCTGGTCAGGGCGAAGCAAGCGGTGAAGGAATACTGTGAAAACGGCAGCGCCAATTGGGTGCTGGATACTAGGCGGGAAAGCAAAACGTGTTGTGTCCTCGGGAACATTTTCATCGCGTATACGTAACTGGTGCTGTATGAAACGATGGTAGACCTCGTCGACACTTCTTCCAGGAGCAGCTCTCGCAAGGGCGTGCCAAACAAGATCAGTGTGTGATTCAGTCGGGATCCATCTGCGAACGCTATAGGACTGTTTAACAGAATAGGCTGGATGGCTACGATCGTTCTTTTCGTTGGCTTCGAGGTAGCGAATGGCAGCAGTGATTTCTTCTTCTGGTACTCCGGAGAAATAAAAGTGGTTCGCATAAGTTTTGAGAACGAGAAGATAAAGGGCATGATTGAGGTAGTAAGACATCTCGGCATAGAGGAAAATACTACCCGTAGGCCAATTTCTCCCGAGAGCTAATTTCCTCAGTCGCATTATAGCACTTGTTCGCTCTGATTCATAGTATTCAGAAAAGAAAATGATGAGCTCTGGTACTGAGAGATCGGATTGACGGATGCGATCGAGTATGGACCGCAGCTGGACCGCAAGTGATTCACCGATGTAAAAAGGCGATTTAGGATTTAACTCCTCTTCTAGCGCTTTGAGATGCTTTGTTTTTGTATGCCAGCCATCTGTTTCAAAATGGGATCGTGAATTCGGTAATTCGGAGTAGAAGGGGTCATGACGAAGTTTTTCAACGAGATCAATGTAATCAGGGAAGCTGCCGACGTGGGTGTCACGAAGTCGGGAAAGAAGAAGATCGTAAGTTAGGGTGGAGAGGCGGAACGAGTTTTCGGGAGTAGGCAAAAGCGCCATCGCCGCTTCGAAATTCCCTGATCGTGCAAAAGACCTTATGGCTGGTCCTTGAACGAGATTGGCCAACTCCTGCGCCCTGCGCAATCTTCGTTCGTCACCCACCTCCTGCAGAACATCCTCTCCTTTTGAGTCCACATCAGCGATGTATGCGAAATCGGAATTGAGGAAATCTTTGATAAAGCGAAGACTGACAGGTGGGGGAGCAAATCGCGTGATGAATACTATGGCTTCGGGACAGATTGATTCTGCGTAGCCTTTGGAAGCTATGACAAGAGAAAACGCTATAGCGAGAGTGACGGTAGGCTGGAGGGACTGGAAGACACGACGTCTCATGAGCACAATGCGTTTGTCATCACCTGCACTAGCCTCGCGCGCAGAAGGAATCCCACTGAGCCACAGCGATAATCTAGATATTTTATCCTTCTCCGACAGTTCATCTGAGGATAAAGCAGCCATAGCTGCACGTCCATAGACGCCATCCTTCGGTATCTCTACATCGGAGCTGAGCATTTCCTGACGAAGTGCCCAAGCCTCTTCATATTGCTCTCGATGTATCAGACTTTTGAGTGCCTCAGACGTTGAAGAAGGAGGCTCGCGTATGGAAGCGAGCAATGCGGCATAGTATCCCCTGGGAGTGCCGCTGGGAAAGTCCTCGAAAATAGAGGTGTCGGAAACACAGGGTTCGGGGAGACGCGGTGGTAATTTCGCTTCGATGCTGCTCATCGTGGAGAGCGTCTTGGGAGGGGTGTGATGGGCAACGCTAGCATAATCTTCTGATTCATCCTCGAAAAAAAAGCGGTCACTCGGGCTGTTCAACTTGGTCGTGTTGCCCACGAAATCGACGGATTTGGAGGTGGAACGAGAAGCATTATAGAGAGCTAGTGTGGCTGCATAATTTTTAGGAGCAGAATGAGAGAGTGCTCTGGATAGTATGGCCCATCCGTAGCTGATGGAGGCAATGGTCATTCGCGGTCGTCCCGACCTGTGACGAGCTGGCTCGGACCACAAATTGTGTCACGCGCTGATGTCACTTGTCACTTTGATCACATCATATCATTGAACGCGTACCCCGATCGACTTGTATCTGTTGCATCTACTACTTGCAAGCGCTGCCCGCTGGTCGAGCTCGCCCAATACCAAACTATACTATTATACTCTATCATACTCTACTGTACTTCTATAATGCCTTCTGTGTCCTCAAGCCCACCCCGCGCTCCTCCAATCAAGTATACCGCTCCCCTAGGCACCCGCTGGGCCAAGGAGATAGCCGCTGCTGGCGGTTCTGGTGCGTTTGATCTTCCAACAGATCCAAAAAGTATCGGTCCATGGATTCTCGGAGAATGCGTGGGCAAGGGTGCCTCTGGTCGCGTCAAAATCGCTAAACATCGTATCACTGGTCAGCTCGCTGCGGTCAAGATTCTGCCAATAGCACCTCTTGTTAATTCTCGAGCTTCTTTGGCGACTCAACAAGCAAAATCAGACAAACAACGACTAGGTATTGACAGGGAAATCACGATGATGAAGCTCATGAACCACCCGAATATCATGCGAATCTACGACGTTTATGAAGGCGAAAAGGAACTTTTCCTAGTCTTGGAATACGTCGAAGGTGGCGAGCTCTTTGATTTCTTGGTCAACCGCGGACGTCTCCCGCCTCTGGAAGCACTCGCCTACTTCAAACAAATTATCTATGGACTAAACTACGCGCACACATTTTCTATCATTCATCGGGATCTCAAACCTGAAAACATTCTCATAGCCTCTATCTCTCCTCCGCTCATTAAAATCGCCGATTGGGGCATGGCCGCCTTTGCTCATCCATCTCTGCAGCTAGACACCAGCTGTGGCTCGCCTCACTACGCTAGTCCCGAGATCGTCAATGGACAATCTTATAAGGGAAACGCAACTGATATCTGGAGTTGTGGCGTCATACTCTATGCTTTGCTTACTGGGCGACTTCCCTTTGATGACAAAAATGTTCGAGTATTGCTAGGAAAGGTAAAAAGTGGCAAGTACGACATGCCGACGTGGATCGACCCTCTTGCGAAAGATTTACTCGAAAAGATGCTGGTGGTAGACGTTGAGAAAAGAATTGCCGTGCGTTCTCTCATCCTCGTGATTTGTGTTAGCCTGAGTAATTCTCAATCAGATGCCTGGTATTCTGGCACATCCATGGCTCCATTCGTCCCCGAATCCAGCGCCAACGATTGAGCAACTAGAGACCGATCTGGCAATCACTCAGTTACCGCCATCACCGAGTACCCTGGCCCGCCCTATCGCTTCTCCGTCTCTTATTGATCCTGAACTTCTGGCCTCTTTGCGGGTAATCTGGGGTCGTCATACAGACCCCAATGGCGACTCGATCAAGAGAGATCTGTGCTCTCCGGCTGGTCAAGGCGTTCACGCCAAGGCTTTTTATTTTCTCCTCGCGCGATACAGGGAAGAGTCGATGCGCAACAATCTGCAAGCGAACAAGGACGAACCTGACGATGAATCAGACTTGAGAAACGCGAAGCTAAACCTTGGCTGGGAGCTCAACACCTCAGTTGTGACTAAAAAGTACGAAGGCGCTCGAAACGGCCTGCGATCAGTTGAAGTTCCTGTCAATGCTCTTCCTCGTTCTCCAGCTCCTGTACCTATCTCTGGTTTGGTCCCTCCCGTCGTTCATCGTGCCGGAAGTGTGGGTGGCGCAAGAGAACGGGCTACGTCACCTGCAGGACCTCGTGCCCCTCACGTCTCAGGAAGAATTAGTATGGGCCCTTGGCGAGTGCAGCCTAACGTTACGGATGACCGAAAATCCAGGTCTTCTATCGACTCATCCCAGGCTACGGTTTCAGGTGGAGTCGGTCGTGGTGGACCTCGGCCGCCTCCTTCCCGACGCGGATATACATACTCGCATCCTGACCCCGAGAAGGCTGTGTCCACTATCCAGTTTCCTACGCATTTACAGGCGCAAGATATCGTCAACCTGCAGCGTCACAGCAGTTACACCGGTACGTCTAGTGTGAGGAGGTCAAGTATGTTTGTTACTTCGCCCAACCCCTCGGTCGATAAACCCGATCTACCCATGGCAGTTGTCCGGAGTCCATCATCATCTCCTGTCCCCACGCCAGTTCCCGTCATATATGCTCCTGTACCCATCTCCACGCCGAAGCCTGCAGATATCGACATGATGATGATAGATGCTGATCAGCAGGTGTCGAGTGAAACCCCCGCGATAGGGAACGAGGGCCTCCGCTCTCCATCACCTAAACCGCCTTCAAATACGAGCGCCACGGTTGATCAGAATACGACGATCTCGCGGGAGCCCAAGGCCGCCACACGGGGTCATCGCGCCGCTTCTATGGCTCAGAATCACGGCGGTAAGGAGAACCAGGGCTCAGGTGAGGAGAACTGGAGCTACGTGGACTCGGAAGAACATAAAGGGCGAGGCCTCGGTTTGGGCGTTGCCAGGGAACCCGGAAGGACCATGGGTAATGTTACGAACACATGGGATGCTTCTTCAGGCCCTAAGGTGAAAAAAGAGAAGGAGAAAAAAATCAGACGTAAGCCTCATCTATTCACGGGGTTTATGAGATCCTGACACACTATTATTCTTTATTTAGCGCCCACTCTTGATTTCCGGAACTTGCAACAAAAACGAACAACTATACTCGGCTCGCCAATCGCACTTTCCCCGCCCGTAATCCCTCCCACCTCGAACAGCCGTCTCGTGACGTCACCCATCGTTGGGGAGTTTAAGGGATGGTTCTCTAATTTGTTTAACTGGAAACATAACGTCAGTACGCAAGGAGGCGTTCTTTATTCAGCCGATAATGTTTCCAAAACACGCGCTGATATCGGCCGTATTCTCGAAGGTCTAGGTGTTGTGGTTGAGGGTGGCGGCTTTGATCGAGGCATGACCCAGGCCGATTGTGCTGGGCCGCTCAGGTGCAGAGTCGAGGACCCTAACGGCATGCGCACACCTTACACGTTCAAGGCCGTTCGTTTCAGAATTGAGTTTACTGTAGCGCCGATGCATTCGGCGCGCGACGCGGGGATGTCAGCTGGATGGGGATCGTCACAGCCCAACAATAATTCTGATCTCTTGGCTGCGCCAGCACCGGGGTTAGGTGTTCCTTTGTCCAGCGGGAACACTGGCGTAGGTGCGCTTGCTACGCCTAGGGTGAGGAGTAGTGTTTTAGTAGGTGGGAATCCGTTGTCGGATGCCGGGTTCCCGCCTGAGAGTGCGTGCGCGGTCTATATGGCGTATGAGAAGGGATCGGTGTCGAGCTTTCGACTCATCTGGCGCAGGCTGAAGGAGATTTATCAGGCAGGGGCTTCGGCGTCTGCATATCCAAGTTATAGCCCCGCGATGGCGAGCACGCCTCTAGCGGAACATCCCGAGAGGTTTGTGGGATGAGGGACTTGACACAATACCACGTCGTTACACTACCACATGTATTCTATACCTTTGTAAATCTGTAACAGGAAGACTATTCAGTATATCAGATATATACTCCAGTTCTGGTGTGGGTCGGACCCCGATATAGAATTTATAATGATTATCATATTTGTTGTTGTCCTCAAGGTCAGAGGATGGACAGTTACGGCACCCCGGTGACCGCCTGGAGACCACATGGTCACCGAAGAGGTGTTCAGGTGCCAAAGATGTTTCGTAGGTGGGTCTCAGCCCCAGGTCTGGAGGTCAGGCGTTCACGTAAAAATAAAGCCACTGGGAAGGATGGTCGCGAATGAGAATTCTATGCTTCACAGGCGTTTTGACATCCTCTCTAACTGCGATTGCTATCAGTTGCCTCAAATGGTGATCATTCCTGCCCAGAGAGGCAGGCACTAGAGTTTTCGGTGACAAAGTTGGCGTACTCTACATTAGTACTGGAGATCGCCATCAAAGATGCATAAGGGACTCCAGATGCATAGTAACTATAGTTTGAAGGGGGTCAATCACACACAAAAATGATCTGTCTGAAGAATGGATTTAATTTTATACAACTCACAATGAAGAGAGGGATACGATACATGGAATAGACAATAAGTGTGAGTCGGATTGTGTAAATAGATTTTTAGTTACTGTTGTGCTAGACATCCCCACGGTTGGCTGAAAAAAAGATGGAATACACAGGAAATACAGGACCAAAAAAACGAGAGATGAAGAGGAATGAGTGGACAAGGTATGGGAACTTAAGACAATGGAACACAGACGTTGCAAAGAAAGCATGTTGACTAGAATAATTACGGTATGTTGCAGGTGGACATCACCTACGACGACGAACGCAGCATGTCCCTGATAACCACGTGTTGCCGTCAGTGGCTTCTCTTGTATATGGGTATCTCTTTGCCAGAGATTGAGATTTATCGAACCGTGGCAAGTAAAGATATGATACGCACGGTTAGACCCAGCCCTCCTTGCCAATACCGATAGCGTCAAAGCTCTTTCCACTGCGGGTCCGCCTCTCCTGGAGGACGGGAACAGCGTCGAGATTAATGAGTTTCTCTGAAGGCGGCGGCGAGCCCTCCACCCATCCCTTCCATCCTTTTCTAACAGCAGGCTTCTTACGACCTCGTGGTTTGGGCGGTGGTGATGGCAGAGGCTCTTCGTCGTCTGGAGTATGCGGTCGTTTGGATGACGTGTGAGAGGTGCTCGATGAGTCGGAAGGCCCAGGCGTCGATGCTGGCGTTGAGAGGAACATGGTCGGTGATGTGGGTGGTGGCGTGACAGACACGGAACGCTGGGCGGTCTTAAGCTCAATTCTGGGGCGTGCTGACGTTGGGCGGACGGCTGAAGGCGCCAATGGTTCAACTGGCCAGAATCCAGATGTTTTTGGGTGGGGAATATCAAGTCTCTGGTTTGTGCACGGAGTGGCGGTGGTCGCGTCGAGTTTAGCCATATGCGAAGCAGAAGCCTTCTTAGCTGCCAGAGCAGCCTCCTCTTTCCTCTTTCTCTTCTCCGCCTTCCTCGCCAACTCCTCTTCATTTTCTGCAGGTTTATAGCGTGGTACGCCGTTAAGAAGACAAGTAAAGGCGTCGCGGGGTGGGCGAACGTCAAAGACGCCAGCCATTACGGCAGTTGCAGAACGACGCATCTTCTTTGGAGGATGCATAGGTCGTGGATTGGGGGGGAAAAGAGGAACCATGGCGGGAAGGGGGAAAAGAGGAATTTATAGCAGAGCCGCAGTGGAGCTGGTCGTGGTTTGGAATAGGCTGGCCCGTTACGGCATCAATCAACAAACACAGCTCCTTCCCGGCACGTGCCTACAGGAACTCGATCTCTGCACCATGCTTCGTATCACTCTGATCTACCCCCATAAAGCCTCCTCCACAGTAAAACCTCTTCCCTGCACCTGAGTGACTCCCATCGACATCGATTATCCTCGATTATCATATTACACATCACTACCTTCACCATGCGCCCCGGAACAGGCAATCGTAATCTCAATAAAATCCCAAAACTATGTGGGAAAGATCTATTACACACCAGCACCTTTTATGGAACAGAACCTATTCTTGAGCATCCAATCAAAATTCAGTATGACACCAGGTCTTTGTTCTCCATTTCAGCTGAACAGTGGCCGGGGGAAGTTTATTCTTTCCATGACGCCCTCAATATCATTGTCTTGGTGATATGTACCTTGTCCAACCGCGGCACCGGTATTTTTATGTGATTGTGATATGTCTGGCGCCGAGTACTGGGTGCGGGTTTTCTTTTTCCTTCCAGGTGCTTCCTTCCTGGTCCACGCCGCCTGCTTGGATTTTCATTTGTGTGGCGGCTCCGTAATACAATTCTTTTTCCACTGACTAATGCTCTCCATGCTATCGATCCGGTACTTTGGGTTATCACCGTGGTATCTGGCCCCGCCCAGAATTATCTGCTGTTATTGAGACAGCTGATGTGTATCATACCTTCTGTCCCATTGTGACTCGCCGGCCAACGTTTCCCCAGAGCGGCGACAATTCGGAAGAGGCCGGTCTAGCCGCACAAGGCTCTAATTTGACACGGTCCTTACGGCAAGGTGACTGGCAGTGGAAACAAAGGGACCAGCAGGATTCCGCGCATATTCTTTTCCATCCTTGCCTTGACTTGCTCGTTTTCAAATCGCCTAGTCAACATGCTTTCTGTCTCATCTGACTAGCCGGATAAATATTTTGCATGACACTTTTGACACTCGGGCGTTAGAATCCTTGTGAGGAGAGTTGATTTACTACTCTTGTGAATCCAGTACATCTCAATAAGCGCCTACACCTGGCATTGTAGCCAAATCACTGGGGTCTCCCACAGTCCCACAGGACATTACAAATCCACTTTTGAATTTTCGGTGCAACAATTACGGCCGGACGCTCCGTACTTCTCCGGGCGTTTCCATTCTTCGTGTAGATTCTTATTATCATAGAAGCGGCGAATGTCATCTCTCCGCAAACGGGGCGGGCCTCTGTTCCTGCTGAAGCGCCATCGTTCGCTACCGTCCCCGTCTTCCCGTGTCGACATTGAAGATCTATGCAATCTGTCCGCATCCCATCGTGAACCCTAGGCTTTGACCGAGATCACGATTCATCCTATCGCGATCGAGCGCCTTCCCCTTCCTGCAATGGTGCCACCACCCAATTCAATGCCACTTGATCACATGGAAATGACAGCCTTCGTACCTCCATTCTTTTGACTATAAGCCCCACAACCTCGACCCCAAAAAACGGTAAGATTCGTCTTTGTTGTCATCGGATGACCGCTGATTTCCCAGAGTTCCAAGCCTCCTTCTCACAGGTGTTGAGCAAGGTTACGACAGGGGCCTGTCAATTACGTTTATAGATGCTGATATTAACCTTATTTTCAGGTTACTTTCTATTGTAGGAGAACCATATCAATTGCATCACTTGTTTGGTTGGTTTTGGTGAAGTGAAAAATGTGCACCGTTATGTGCTTTTACTCCTACTCCTGCCTTGGAAAAAAGGGATCTGATGGCGTGAGAAGTAATTCCTGATCATCACATGTGCAGAAGCGCAGCTGGCTTCTGGTGGCTCATTGATTCTTCTGTTGGATGGCATTAGCTGCGTGATGGCCGCATGTTTTGCACCGCCTTGAATTGGCAGTCATATTTTTGGGCGCTAGGGTTGGTCTAGTCATCACTCTGACACCAGCTTCATACAACGGCCTTGAATTCAAGGGGGCTCCGGATCGGAGGGAACATGATAGGCCGGCCGGAAAAAATTGAATCGGAGAAAATGTCACAGTTGCACATACCTGGACAGTGAAGAGTGACAAGTTCGCCGTTGACAACTCGAGACCACATTTTGACCAAGCCTCATGTCGATGACAGCTGACGATAGGGTTTTTTTCGTGCCGTTGACTGTTTTCGGATCAATTCAAGTTGATGGTATTTCCCCCTGCGACGCCGCAAGCGAGCTCTCATAGCAAGTAGCAGTCTGAAATGGTGTGACTGTCTAATGAGACCTTCAAACATTTGTTTGACCGCCATTCGTGTTTGAAATGTATTTTGACGCGGGTCTGGTATACGAATCACATGTCGGCTTGCAGACACGCTGGGTAGGTGATTATGAGTGGTTTTGGAAGTATCGAGTCCGAATCGAGTGCATGTGTGCCAGGCCTTTGGATTAGCACAAGGCCAACTAATCAGATTTCGTTTCCCCACTGACGACATCGTGATGATGACATTCAATTTGTGTGGCCCGAGGAGAGATTGTCACAAATTGGCCACAAAACAAATCCAGTCAAAGGGATCAAGTAGCGGTATAGACCTAGCGTTTGGTCAAATCACTCAATAGAAGGGTGAATTCATGAATCTAAGTAACATTGGCATGCAATATGTGTCAGGGAATAAAGCCTTAATTTATGTGGCACCTGCATAGCCCAAGATATCACCTCAACGTACAGCGTGACCAGGTATTAGAGGAGTAGCCCGAGTTTCAAGCCGCTGGGTAAATACAGTACTAGAGCGCTCATATACCCACATTGAGAGCCCCCATATGACAACACGAAACTTTCATGAGCAATCAAATATGCACGACATGTGAAAATAAATCTACCATAGATACAACTCATGAGAAAAGGTCTTGGTAATGTAGCCACAGTATCAGAGGATCCACAAGTGTCCAGACTCGACAAGGACAGAAGATGAAGAACCTGCCATGCCGTGGTCATCCAGATCAGACCGATTCATTTAGGCAGTTGCAATGCAATATTTGTTTTACTTGAAGCACGGCTGAGGACGCATGTTGAGCGGACTTGAAAAACATTTGCAATATCCTTGTCAGCGTATTAGCCTCATCTTCAAGCTGGTGGCCTACGCGTGTCGAGCTCGAGCGGTCGTGACGGAAATGGACATCGTGATATTTGGCGATCATATTTGGTCTGTGATTCAATGACATGCTGTTACAACACTGCCAAATACCACTTGTCCTTAACTTTTTTGGCGACCAATTCCTCGGTGTGGTTGATACTAGCGTTCAGAGATCATAACCCGCGTCGAACGCGACTACTTCGATCTCTATACCCACTTGTAACAACTATAAGCTATCAGGACACAGCCCACAGCCAGGAAATACGTGTTAGGAGTCGCACTCTTGTCACTTGCTTTTTGCAGCTTGCTTGGCCACCCTATACCACCTCTTGTCACCTTAACTCAGACGTCTATACATAAAATCACCTCTATCAGTCACACACTATCCGCCATGGCACTCACGCACATACCAATTCCAATCCTGCCAGTCCCGCCGTCATGGTTCCCTGGGCATATGATGAAGTTTACACGGATGCTCCCGTCACTTCTTACCAGAACAGATGTCGTTCTTGAGATCAGAGACTCGCGTCTTCCGCTGACGAGTATCAATCGAACATTAGAAGGTATGCTCAAATACTTCTTGCGTCCTCTTCGGGTTCGGCGTTATCATCGCTCAAGCCGAATTTGGCCTCGGTGGGAGTCTTCTGTGTTCAGGTCCTCCGGGCAACATGGATACTACCTTTTCCTGTCTAATGACCTTCTCTCTCGACGAATCTTTCGTTGACGACCTTCCGTATTTCCAGGTGCGCTACAAAAATGGCGACGAGAGCGAGGTTGGGACCCAAATAATTCCAATCGCCGTATCGTGAATACTGGAGCATGCGAGCGTATTATCGTGTTCAATAAACGAGATCTAGTCCCTGAATGGGGAATGGAGGTAACAATTTTGACCTAATTACTGCGAAGTAAAGTTTGAGTACTCCTGACCCAGCCATTTCGCAATGCCATGGCCAAAAAATTCCCTGACCAACAAGTAATGTTTGCTTCTTGGCAACGGCCGCGGGATATTCGCAGTCTCTCCGAGCATTTAGTAAGTATGTTGCTTCAGTGCTTCTTGCTCGGATAACGAGATGCACCCATATACTCACAACCTTACAGACATAGCTCACAAGTATCCACATGCCATGGAACTCAACGTTCTGGTCATTGGAATGCCTAATGTGGGCAAATCAACTCTACTGAATGCCTTAAGAAATATGGGCATTAAAGGCCGTACGATCCAAGTATACCTTATCTACCGGTTATCTGAGTACTAATCTTTCGAAATTAGGTACGCCGAAGGCTTTTCAAACAGGTGCTCAGCCTGGCCTAACTCAGGCTCTTTCCACACGACTCAAAGTTTCATTGGAACCACTTGTGTATGCTTTTGATACACCCGGCGTCATGTTGCCTTATCTAGGACGTGGTGAGGAAGGTGCCGAAAGAGGAGTCAAGCTCGCTCTGATAGGTACGTAACATCCCACAAACCAGATTTGACCCCTATTTTCTGGCAGCGTCTGATAAAGAATCTTTGCCTTCACGTAGCGGGAATTAAAGAAGGGCTATACGACATGGAAGCCCTTGCGTCTTATTTGCTGTACAGACTTAACGTCTTGAATCCCATATGTAGGTTCTATTACTTCGTTCCATTCTAAAATTGCTCGCTGATTGATCCTGTGTTCATAGCTCCGGCCTATCTTCAACTCCTTCCGGAGGGTGCTGTACCGACCATCGACCTACAAGAATTTCTTGAACAGCTTGCACGGCGCATGGGAATGATCATGCGTGGTGCCGAACTTGACACCGCTCGAGCTGCGGCCTACTTTGTGCGGTGGTGGCGAGAAGAAGGCGGCTTAATTGCTGCTACCTCATCACCCCTCCACTTGGCCACATCTTCTGGTTCCGATATTCGCCATCCACCAATGCAGGGGTGGGGATTCGATTTCCAGTGGCAACTAGGCGCAGAAGACCGACCAGCAACTAAAGAAGATGAGGCGAATTTCGTTCAGGCCAAAATGGAGGCTTGTATCGATGATTACTCCGCTGCCATTGAACGAGAGGACAACGATGAGCTCAACGTCAGTCCCACGCAAATTAAAAAACAACAAATAAAAGAGGAAAAATTGAGACGGAAACAGAAACAGCTCAAGCGGTGATCGTCCAGGCCTTCTTCCTGCCTGCCGATTCTGTGCGACCTACTGTATACATTCTACATATTGCAATTAATGAATGGCATTGCTTTCGTCAGTTTCATCGATAATGGCTTCGACCATTTCAAATTTGGGGGGGAACAAGGACTCCATTATTCTTCGGAGCTTAGCGATGAGCGCCACACTTGTGCCTGAGTCCCTTCGTTTTGTCTCCTCCTCTGCGCTGACCTCAAGGAGTTCCTGCTCTCTTTCTGTAACAATATGCTGCATTACATATCATTCCAAATACAGTGCCAGATCCGTTTCTGATCTTGATAGGCGAAGCTCTCACCCAAGGAGTTGCTGACGTGTTTCAGGACTGAATTGAGCGCGCCTTGCTCCACGAGCATTTTCTGCTGTTGGTGGCACCATCATTTCTGCATCCATATAAGCGCTATGGGTTAACGAATATAACATTTGGTGTCGCCCGAGGATCATCACGGTCATACAAACCTCTCACGCAACTCCAACGACTGACAGAGATCGATTCCCAGGAAATTTCGTTTCCAGACTAATGACTATACTTCCCCATCAATTATCACAAACTAACAATTACCCATGTAGTACATAGGTCTACTTTGAGTTTTTTTTCAAACAATATGGTTGGCTCCTGGCCTTGCAAAACCAGAGGAATGGCTTCACCTATTCGGGGAATGGTTATGGTATGGACGCCCAGGAATGCGATGGAGAAATGAAAGAGCCAGATATAGGGGATGGCAACCGTTGGGCAGACAAAACAGGCACTTTGAACATGCCTGGAGGAGATATCGGGTTGGGTTTCGCGATGAATTAGTGGCTTCTTACAAAAATTACGAAACAACATATAAAAAAGGAAGCAAGCGTCCATTGACCGAGACAGGGGTCGAACCTGCAATCTCCTGATTACATTGACGTAGTCAGACGCGATGCCATTTCGCCACACGGCCATGACTGTTGTCAACAAAAAGGTATAATAATACGCAGAGTCAAAATTTGCAAACTGATTTGTGCAAAATTTAAACTCGAAATTTCTCTGTCATCTGCAGCTGGGCGATGTGAGTGGCGCACTGAACCTAAGGAGTGTAACATAGTCAAAGAATGCATACTGTTTCAAGCTGTTCCAACATTCCTCATGGAGGACTGACAGTCCAAGTCTGCCAGTGTACAATCAAGCCTTCGAATTTAAATTTTAATATTCTTCCAAATAAAGAACGCGTCAAAACGCGTCGCGTCCTCGATTAAGTCACGTGGAAATTCGGATCATGAATTGCACCCTGTTTTTGCGTCCGTCCGAAATCCTTGACAGATATGCTACAGAAATATGCATTGACGATGTTGAGCTGTTCACATCGTCTATGTCACACCAACAGCCATATACTGACAAACTCGTGTCTAGTGGCGACTATGAGATATTCAAGGACTCGCGTAAAACGGCCCCTGAGTTAACAAAGCAGGCACGACTATGTCAAAACCTCCTTCGGAACGGACTCATAAAGGGAACAACGTATGCCAAGCATACGAGAAGACAGGCATGGGAAACGTCTCGAGACGTCTCCGCAGCGGATAAGTCGGTAATCGTGTCCAGTCTTGTCAGATCTTATCTTACCGCGGGATCCTTAGGAACGTTCTATCAAACCAACGGGTCTGCGCAAGGTCCACTGACTACCATTCTAGGATCCAAAGCGGCAGCACTTTGTGACTAATATCCCGGCTCAAGCACCTCCGACATGTCTAATATCTATCACTTGTGAACTCTGGCAGCGTGGCGCGCGTGACCACTGACTACCTGGCATCGGAGCGTACGAGCATCGCGATTTCTTTTGCGGGCGTCAGTGCGTCGTTGTCATCTTTTGCTTGAATATTGGCGAACGGGAAGACTAACGTGGGAGCTTTAGCATGAGCGCAAATCCCAGTGACCATCACCAGATCTCTACTCAGACGCTACCCCTGCCAGACAGTCTCTAGACGCGAGCGACCCGTCGAGGCTTGGGCGCGGCCACTTGGCGCCACAGCCGTCGTCATCACATTATTAGTGCTTTTAGTCGGTGTAACTCATTTTTTGTGGCGAGAGAAAGACATTCAAAGACGAGTCCAGACGTTGCGAGGTACCTCCACATCCAAAAGGCCCTTGTTGGTGGACAGTTCACCGCCGCACGTGCTGGTATTGGCCTTGTGTCGATCCTCTTTGGTACGCTTATTAATGCGACCTCTGGAGTTCCAATCCAGGTCCTCTGATTCCCGTTTACATATATCTCTCCATTGCATCCATTTCTCTACTCATCGTGCAGGTCTATTTCCATGTACCATACCATTCACAAAGCAAGTCATGAATGACCACAGCGACCATAATTTCTTCTACTTATAAGTACTAAGAGCACATACAACACGAGCAAGCGACATACGATATATAAACATGTGTACAATAAAAGCACAAAACTGCCGAGGAAAACTCCTGAGCGCCACAGGGACTGCAATGATAGAGAAAATATATATATATAAAAGAGGCATCCAGAAATGTCCCATGACATACCATGAACTATCTTACAAAGTCATGAAGCTGAATGTCCCGAACGACTGGCCATGTCGGACCTAGGCAGCCACACGTGTCGTCCCCGCCTGGTTCTCGATATCGCTCGGCGGCGGTGCACTCCTCATAGTTAACCCACGGAAGAACGCCGGCCTCAAGTTCAATATTCCTCCACTACTACCGTTCTCAGACACCGAGGTAGCAGCAGGATTGTTAGCTGTCTCGGTGGCAGCGGGTTCCTCTGAAGCGACCACCTCCTTGCCTAGCCGATCCTGCGATGGTGGTGCCTGGGTAGTTATTCGAAGGAGGGAGGTGTATGCTGGGCGATGACGTCAGTCAAGATCCGACTTGATGGCTGGAGGAGAACTCACGCTGTCGACACACAGGGCAGAACCATCCCTTCGCCTTCCTCTTTCTACGGGCATTGTTCAATGCCCCAGATCCAGGTGTAGCAGGTGCAGTAGTAGTGGCAGCGGCAGCAAGGGCAGCATCACCTTCGGCCGTCGGTGCAGTAGGACTAGTAGTGGCAGCAGGAGGCTCCGCCGTTTCGCCCTCTGTAGCCTGGCTGATGTTTCCACCCGCACCAAACTCGACCATGTTCAGCGCACATTCCTTGCACGCGACGAGGTGACGGCATGGAAGAAGCACGACCTCACGCGGTGACGAGAGACACAAGAGGCATTCTGATTGCATTTCATCCTCCGTTCCTGCGGGTAGTGATGACACAACGTTTGAATCGGACGGTGTCGCAGGTGGAGGGTAAGTGTGTTCTGGGGTATGCGTAGGCGCATGTGGCGCCGTCGAAGACGATGTCAGTCCATATATCTCATGCAGATGGAAAGTATGTGGACCAATCTGGTAGAAGTCGTCGGTTGGTTAAAAAAAGGAAACTTATTTATGGAACACGGAACTACACTCACCGTTGCCTCCCTTTTGGCGACCTTAACCACCCACGGTCGGGCATCTTCATCTCCGGTCTCGTTCTCCGGCCGCGCGCCGAAACGCACGACTTGGAGATATGTCACCTGTTCGTTCGGAGATGCAAGCTCTGTGCCCTGCGCATCGAGTGCGGCAAGCCGGATGGTCACATGAACACCCTCCAAAGAATCGTCTTTCCCTTTGTCATCAGTAGCTGGAGTAGGATCCGGGTCAAGCACCCTGAGAGCGGGTCCAGAAACACTGTGGCTCTGAGTGTGTTTTCGGAAGGGGATATGGGTGAACCGTCGACGATGATGAGCCCGAGTTGATGGCGCGCCGGGGTTGGCAGATGATGAGTGATCGCCTGCTGATGACGGTTCACCGGAAAGGGAACTAGTACTGACTGGCGTGGATTCGAACCGACCTAATTCCAGCAGAGCGCCTTCTTCTAGTTTGAGGAACTTGCTGAAGCCACCATCGACAACGGTTTCGAATACGAGAAACTTCGATAGACCAGACGAAGATGCCGTCACTGGTGCGTCTGGATGATCCTTGGGCAGCAATACGTGTACGTATATGCCACATTTGGGTGCATCACAGTCATACTCGAACTCGAGGCCGTGGTGGTGATGATCTGGATGGGAATCCTCAGACGTCAGCGGCGAGAGTCGCAGCGTTGGGCGTTTGAGATTGACGAGGGCTTGAAGAGTAGTAGTAGGTTGCAATATCTGTCATTGATGAACAATGATGAGCCGATTAAATGGCAGTGAAGTACACGACAACGGACATCTTTGCTCTTTGCCACCCAGTTGGTAACGACGTCAGGTGTCAACTCATCTGTAAGCACCCTTTTCTCCGAGGCGGCAGTCCAGGCAGGCCCGCTGCTGACTACGCCAATGTTGGGACCAAAGAGGGCCTCTTGAGTTTTCTTCTCCTTTGCTGGTCGTGTGGGGTCAGGTCGCTGACCACGTTGGTTGTTCCTCGTCGCGTACGTTGCTGAATCTGCATGTGGGATTATGGAAGACATGGTGAATGAAGAGAAAACTTACACCAAGCAGCGAGGCTCATGGTAGTGGGGAAAAAGTAAAGGTGAGAGAGTTCAGAGTTAACGCGGGATTTCTGCTTGTCTAAGAATCTCGGCATATGTTGATGTATTGATGATCGATCGCCTAACCTAAGACTAATCTATTATGGACTAGTCCGTCTCATCGGACCTTTTTAAAAAAGGACTCGGTCACTCTGGTGCATGAATGCATGGGACTTGTTCATAATATCATAGAAAGCGAGAATACAACATGAAGCTAGATGTATACGCTCATGCAATCAGCGAAACAACTCCACCAGCCTCCTTGATCTTGCGCCTGTTGACAGACATCAGTTTCCCATAGACCGCAGTCGTATATACATCATTACTTACTCGGCCTTTTTTGACACGAAACGTGCTTTTACGATGAAAGGCAGTTTGGGAAGCCTGTTACAGAATTAGATATTGAATGACGAGATGAATTATGAATAGAACTCACATTCCGTTACCCAGCACCTTTCCGTACCCGTGCTTAAGGGTGTCGATAACCGGGACAACTTCAGAAGACTCCGTAAGACCCTGCTTCTCGGCCGCAGGTACGAGATTCCATAGCTTGTCGACGTTGATAATCGGGCGCCAGTATTGATTGCGCGTGAGGTGGAAGTGACGCATACCAACCTTACCGAAGTAACCAGGATGGTACTTATCAAAGTTGGTACTGCAAAAATGGTCAGAAATGCTACAGTGCACTGAATAGAAGACGAGAGAGAACGCACCGGTGGTGGTGTTGACCACCAGCGAGACCACGACCACCAGGATGCTTACGGTGCTTTCCTACACGACCATGACCGTGCGAGACGTGACCACGGAGCTTGCGTGTCTTCGACAAGTGTGTCGGCATTGTTTTCTACGCACAGACAGAAGCGAGTCAGTATCCCTTCCCAAAAATACCAGGCATGCCAAATCCATCAACGCTATCCAAAGCTCCTTCATTCGATCCAGCCCAAATTCCAACATTTCGAGCTCGGATTCACATGGGAGGGAAGGAGGACGTCCGTAGATGCTTCTGGATGACGAGACGGCGACAGGGGAGCAGAGGGACATACCTTGAGGAGGGATTGGCGGGGTGACGGGCTGCAATCGGCACGGTACAATTGGTGTCTACGAAATTTGACGCCACTTTGTCAACACAAACAAACACACTACTTTGGTCTTGCTGTTTTTTCTGAATTTCAACCACTTTGTCTTGACGCGTCGTCCTCCTGTTCCCTGTGAGTTTCTTTCTCTGAGTTTCTGTTTCTTGCATGATGGGCATATGCCATATTTATTGTCGGTGACTTCAGCATACGCGCTCGAATAGATGATCGCAATTCTTTTGCTGACTTTTCTTCTTCACATCATCTCCTTCAACACAGCCGACTGACTCGTCTTCTTTCTACAGGGTCACATCTGTGTCAAATCACAGACTTGTTAGGAGAACGACGGATTGTCTGGCCTATCATCTACGTACACTTACTTGTCAGTATCATACAACCCTTTTGGCACTTCGTCCGTCCAATCCCAATCCAATGTCATCTTGTTATCGCACAAGGCGCGTTGACACCAGCCTCATACAGGTGCTCTACGTCCCCATTTTTAAGGCTTAACTATTATCCACGCGGTTCCAGGCAACCAAGTACATCTGACGTTGTTGTCGCCCTAAACTCCATTTGTAGAGTCATCCAAAGTCGTAACGAGGTGAGCGTTTATCTGCCATTGACATTCGAGCGACGTCTACATCTTGGAGTGTACTATCGGCTTTGACATCAACATATACCTTGGCATTTCCAATGCTTTATCGAACCAGAGTTGCACCTCGTGTGATACCTTTTATTCTCTGCTGTATGTTGTGATTTCGATGCCTATTTTGATTCCAGCAGTGTGCATCCCATTCTAGTCCCCTTATGTAGGGTCAAAATGCCGCTTGTCAATCGCCCAAGCGGGGTATGTCCCGCAAAAGAGTTGTCACATCTATACGCATGGGATGAATTTTCGACGATGATGATGTGTGTTGCGCTCGTATATGTTCTTTTCCCTTTTCTGTTTCGTGTTCTTGAAGAGAAATGCGGATGCTGATTTGGTCGCGCCCAGTGTATCAGATCTACGACGATTAAGACGGACTACACTTCGTAAAGCTTTTTCTAGACAATCGTTTCTGTGTGTACAGAGAGTTGATCTTGTTTTCATTCAGGATATTAATCTCCTAATATGAATGCGCCAAATCGCTTCGAACTTTACGTGCTCGAGGACGGGGAGAAGCCGTACGTCCCTTGATGTTCCCTTCCCAATATATTGATCATCTCTGCTCTACAGAGTAGAAGTAACAGAAGACACCAAAATCCCCAACGCAGCAACATTCAAGATCGTGAAACAAGATCACACCCTCGGGAACATGCTACGCGCGTACGCCGTTTCCTCTTCCCCTATTTCTCATTTCCTCCACCCTCACCCTTCTACTCTCCTTCATCCAGCCAACTCCTCTCAATGCCCCAAGTCCTCTTCGCAGGTTACAAAGTCCCCCACCCCCTCCACCCATACTTCCTCATCAAGCTGCAGACCGACGGCACAGCGACACCGCAGGAAGTCCTAGAGCAGGCGTGCACAAAGCTAATTGGTACGATGTCTTCGCTTGAGGCGAAGTTTAAGAGAGAGTTCTCGTTCAAGGATGTGGAGGCGACGGGTGCGGTGGATGATCCGTATGGGGTTGGTGGGACTGGGGGTGGTGCGTGGGCATCGGGGAAGGATTATCTGGATTTTTGAACTTCTCGAGTGGCTACCTGTTTTTATTTTTTACTTCTCATCGGAGCTTCGATGTTCATGTTTCATGCGCGCCTTGAAATATGTCTTCTTGACTAAGATCGAATTCACTGACCTTCAAACGAGGCTGACAACTCGTTTAACGATGTTCCGAGGTCGCCGAGGAAAGCCAATTTGTGGAACGTTGTGGGAAAACGTTCCTTATTACTTCTTGAAGGATCTGAGTAAGTACTCCGTCAAGACCCGAGTTAGCTGCCTCCACTCTTTGTTCTCTCAAAGTATGTAATCAACCAATCTCCGTCTAACCTTGTTGCCGAGCCATGTACTTGAAGCGCCCATGCTCATGACAATTTCCTAAGGTACTCATTACGGCCTACTGCTGTGATTTTTGATTTTACAATGCAAAAGGTTTGTGCTGACCACAACTATGGTAGCATAGGAAGTCACGGATTGTGGGTGTTCAATGGCCGAAGCATGAATAATGAAACGTTTCATTGTACATAAATTTCAAGCAGGCTATAGTAGATGTACGTCTGTGTACGTCTACCCCCGGTCCCCTCAAGATTCCAGCTTCAAATCGATTCGAAGTCCCGTCGGAGGATTTCGAAACCTACTGTCAACCTACTGTGACAACATGGATCTAAGGTGATGAAACCATTTAGCAGGCAGGATATAAAGAATTATCAAAGCTTGAAGCTCGAAGCTTATACTCCTGCGTCGGATTGAAACAACCATTGGTGACCGCTGAATGCGCCACACTACAAACTAGGGGTCTGATCCACAGGATTTTTGATTTTGATTTTGATTTTCTCCTCTACCCGCTGGGGCCTTGCCCTATGTCGGGTTCTACTTCTATGTACAAAACTCTACCTATCTGCACTGTCTACTTTGTTTCTCTAGTGTTTTGGCTCCCGCTTTCGCGTTCGCCTGGTCGCGCCCGGAATCGGGCTGAGTGTCCGTATTACGCCAACTGCAGCGGGTTTACTGTAGGTGTAATAGATGTGTTAGTAAGTAATTAATTGTGAAAGGGAATGAAATGTCTGTCTCTGTTTTATCGCCGGGTCCTCCTTTTGTTTTTCTTCTTCGGCTTGGTGACTGTCGTGTCTTCAGTGAGTCGTAGGTATCTACTGGAAAAGGGCCTTCACGACGCTCGCATCGCTCAGAAGCTTGCTCAAGGCTTCTGGGCCTGGTCCAACTATTTGTTGTAGCTCTCGTCGTTGTCTGTCGTAGGCCTTGCAGTTTAGCGAGAAGTGCTCGACCGTTTCCGGTTCTTGCTGACATGCTTTGCACATCGGGAACTCGTCTTTATGGAAACAGTGTAGGTATTCGTGTAGCGGGAAGTGTCCTTTTCTCAACTGGACAAGGATGGACGCGTGTTTTCGTGGTATGCTGTCGAGCGTCTGCAGCATGCTTTTCATGTCCGGCGCGTTGGGGATCCACAGGATAGACTAGTACTTCAGCTGGTAGAAAATTTCGATTACCAGGTTGGAGAACGTTCTGATTCATTGCAAGCCACCACTCAGTCAGAGGCAGACTCAGGTTGAGTGTATATCAGGTGATTGGGGTTGGTAAGTTACATGTCGATCATCCAGTTGAGCAGCGATGAACCCTTTCACAGCTTGTAGGCTTGGATATATCACTTTTTAGCTATAATTGTAGGCAGGTGATATATCACCTCGCCAGATACTGGTAGGGCTATTTTTTCCATTGTCGTATATATAACCTGTATACGTAGCTGTGGAAACATCATGATCGTAGGTCGCTCCCGAAAATTTGAAATATGACTCGGGTGCCCCTATTTATGGTGTCCGATACTACAGAAATCAACTGACAAAAACCTCTTCCCATCTACCAATGGTTTGCACCTCAAGCTCGCCACCCAGTGTATATCAAAATTGGCAAAATAGTGAAGAGGATCAGGAATGGCCTGCGCCACTTGATGAAGACGACGAGGACCAGTGGTCACCACAATTAAACCCGAGTATCTTGAATGACCGTAATGGCCATGGTCATGGGGACCAGGCTAAAATAGGTTCCCCACACCCCTTGTTCTTCTTACATAGCACTCCTCACCATTTTCATAGACTATATCTCCTATCTCATCGCACAGAATTCCCATATTGGCTGTCAGTTTTGCGATGTCGCGAACGTATCTGTGATTGAGAATTCAATACCGATCTGGGCATTGCAAGTAATGCAGCCACGTCCCGAAGGATTTATCTGGGAAGACCGAGACGCGTGTCCATCGGACCCCGATGGTCTAAGCCACATCTGCCTGAGTTGTTATAAACGTGTACTCGAACTTCAGTTGGAGCGACCGGATTGGGATAAGGGGAATGAAGGAACTGAAGACTTGTCAACAAACGGCTGGGACTCGCTTGTTGAAGATGTTGATTCCACTTGGGAAATGGAACCTCCCACTGGCAGCGAAGGCTGAATTTCTTTACCTTTTCATGAAGAGATAGAGCGTTTGGAGGGTTCCCTGTGAGATGGGTAATAATTCATGAAGGGGAAGCACTAATTTATGTAGACAGTAGTAGAAATGACAACCATAGATCTAGACAGCTGTGTTTCTCGGCCTCTACGCCAACATTCGCCCTGCAAACCTCGCCTCTGACTCCCTCCTAGACTAGTCGCCCCTGCGGCCCGAAGTCGCAAAAGCTGTAGGCATCATCTGTGTCCATAAACTTATCGGTGGTGCCTATTTCGGCACGCGCAAGGAGCAAGGCGTCGCTCCCGATGCCGACACGGCATGGGACACGACGATCTACTACAGTGTTGCGGAAGTCGAACGCATCACACACGTTGCGGCACAAATTACTTTGACTGCCAACCCACCTCTTGAGATCCACTCGGTCGACAAGGCGAATGTCCTCGCGAGCTCGCGGCTGTGGCGGAAAACTGTTACGGAGGTGTTGACCAAGTCGGAGTATCCTCAAATTAAACTCTATCACCAACTTGTCAATTGAAGATTCGGCCGCGATGCTCATCACCTCCGCACCTCGCAAGCTCAATGGTATCAACCTCACTGAGAATCTGTTCGGTGACATTGTCTTGTCACATTCAAGTCCACTCTCGGTCTGTACGAGCCTAGTCACGGCTCTGCACCCGACATCGCCGGCAAGGATATCGTGAATCCTATGGGCACGATTCTCAGCGCCGCGATGCTCCTCCGATACTCGCTCGGCCTCGAGAAACCAATGAGCTGCGAAAGCAATTGGAGATGCCGTGCGGAAGGTTTTGGATTCGCCAGAACTTGGTGGACTTGGCCTGAGGACCACGGATCTGGGGAGAAATATTGGAACCAAGAAATTTGGTGATCGGATCCTGGAAGTGCTCCGTGGCCTGCTCCAAAGTTCTCAAGTACATAGTATAGAGAAGTTATAAGAAATAGAAAATACTGTATTCGCCTTAGTGTAGTTCCATCGACCATCGACCTTCGCCAAATCCCACTTAATTGCGTGACAAAGTTTGAATGAGCGTACGCATATATCTCTTAGTCTAGTCTTGAATAATCACCACACTGTTATTCCAAAGAAGGTTTTAATTTGAAATGAGCACAAGTTTTCTGAAGCATTACCACAGAAAGAGTCTAAGTTGTGCGCAAGTCACAAGTATCAAAAAGGTACAGGTATAGAACGATAAAGATATAGCCTTTCAGTAGGTCTTACTGACAGTAATAAGATTGAGTACACAAATAAACTGTCCAAGATCTTATTTCTGCGTCTGGCGCCGGGTTAACTTTACCGGCGCACCCCTTATCCCCAACGTCAGCCCCATGACAGGCTGGGAAAGGACCCTCTTCCGCCATGCCTCAGATGTCTCACCAGGATTGAAAATTGGGGAAACATGCCAGTCGCGAAGTAGCATGGTCAGAAACGCCGTTGCCTCCACTGTCGCGAATTTGCGCCCAATACAGGCTCTGGGTCCAAGGCTAAATGCGGAGAATGCCTCCGATTCGCTATTGGTGTTATACCATCGCGAAGGCCTGAATTCATCTGGGCTGTCGAAATACCGAGGATTGTATTCTGAAAAATTGCAAGTCAACTCTTCTATATAAGGATGGAGGTAGATGCCTGGAACTCACGAACGCCAATCATATCAAGTACGACCTTAAAGGTAGGAAGTCATGCTCTTGAAAGGCTCAGACAGAGGAAATCTTACCGTCGTGCCTTTTTGAACTGCCAACGGCGTGCTTCCTTCTTCCCCGAGGGGATTGGGAATATTCAGTACAGTGTCTTCTGCTGATTCGCGCAACATAAGATAGGCTGCAGCTGCATGGAGTTCACAATCGGCTTTAATCAGCAAATGATGAAGCAAGCGAAGCTTCAGGGCTCACGGAACAGGCGCAAGGCCTCATAAAATGTGGCTAGAACTTTGAAAAGTTTCTCGTGGTCATTATACACCTGATGTTGGCGATCAGTAGAATTTTGCATCCAGGGGATATACTTACAGGGTCACGGTCATACCCGATGACAGAGACTATCTGTTCCAGAATTTCATTCTGAATATCTCGATGAAGTGCAAGAAGAGCCAGAGTCGCGGAAAGTGTACGCGCGGTTGTCTCTACCCATCATTGATCATATCAGCACTGAAATGTGATTGAACGTGGCAGGACAAATACCGTGACCTGCGAAAAGCAAGATAAAAACGTTGCCGATCTAAACACGGACTTGTCAGATATGCCCTGTCATACAAACCTTCCGGTACGCACAACTTCCTGATCGTTGAGCCTCAGCTTGCTCGTCTCCTGTTCGTTTGCCCGGACAAGCATTGTAAACGCATCAGCGCGTTGCTCCACAGACTCACTTCCAGCCCGTACTTCTTCCATCCGTACAGCAATCTCATATTCCATAAACGCCGAGAATGCTTCAGACGCTCGACGAATCTTAGCAAAACTAGAGAAATACTCGATCAACATACACAAGATATGTCCAGGTCATGCTTGAGAGGTTAACGTTGACGAACCCGGGAAGAGGAAGGTACTGCATCCATTTAGGGATCATCATGCCCACGACATATGAATCTGCAAGCAGTCGAAGTGCTTCCTGAACAGACATGTTGCCATCTGGGCCGGTGGGCGGAGCAGACCAGTCGAAAGAAAACCCAAATCCACACCTTGCGATCACAAGAAGAGCCACCTGGAAGCGATATTGTGAGAATAAATTTATTATGTGATAAGAAAACAGACCTTGGTAGATAGGACTTGAATAGAAGGGATATCAACTACATTTTTATTCGACCATCCCTCAGCTGCTTCCATTTGACGATAGAGGTTTAAGGTTTCTATCCATACTGTCTGGTACCTGCAAGGGGCTAAGGTATAAACGAAAACAACATAATGAAGACGTACAGTGTGTTATTGAACGCGGGGCCGACAATTCGTCTGTGTCTCCGCCAAACTTCGCCATCTTGAGAAGTCACCAGATTTGTGCCCCAACTGGCAAGATAGGTATAAGAAAGTAATTCTTCTTGAAGTTGAAAAGAAATTCTAGAACCACTCACGCAAGTGACTTTAATGAGGCTTCCTGCTTCTGCCAACTAGTCCTTTGATCGCCCGTAAGAATTTGCCTCATGACGTCGAGATTTGAGGTGTATATTGCTGGCGGACCAACGAGAAACGGGACCAGGGAGAAGTTTTCGCCAGAATTATATACTAAAATCTCTAAGTAACCTATGACTACAGCTCGAGTGGACTTACAGCTTTTACGCCAGTTCCAGGCACTGTAGATGCCAGGATTCCACCAGGTAGTGGGAAGGAGGGCCCCAGGAGGCATCACCGAGGAAAAAGGTACACGAAAGCCATGCAGGTAGCTCACGGACTGGTAAAAATTTTTCAGTCACAATGTAGGAGAAAGTTCATAGCACAATTGTATTCACACGTAGACCCTTGAGTAACTTGTTAACCCGCGACGCAACGACGATAGCCAATAGAGCCGAAATGAGTGCACGATTAGGTGAGTAGAAGGCAAGTAGCGAGCTCAACAAGTTCGTGGACATTGTTGGCGTGAGAGAAGCACCACGATGTACCACAGAACCATGTTACGACGGCGCTCTTTTATTACGACATCGTCGGGGACCAGATGTCAACGAAGTTCGAAAACATGGGACAACAAGTGATTGAAAATTGCCCGAGTTTGGTTGCAGTTTCCCATCTAACGTTGTGACCCTGAAGTCTTTAGAGTGAACTGCATACCATATTTCACAAGGCACCGCCCTCTTTCATTTGAGGATCGTTTGACACGGTCAACGAAAGTTTTGTTGCGCAGTGCAGAGAATTGTTTCTCCAGGCATACCACGAGTGTCACGGAGGCTTCATCAATAATAAGTACCTTTATGGGTTAGTTCTTCACCTTGTCAAGGTCCCCTCGACGACCTTAGCGGAGTAACAGTCAAGAACGCAGAGGATCGTATACGTACTGCCCTTGAGATCGTGGTGGTAACGAGAACAACGAAAATCGCTGAAAAAGTATTCTCCCGTCACGCCTATGTTTCACCGGACGAAAGATTGACTATAGTCAGTCTGAGTCTGTGGCATTCAAACCTGGAGTGATGATACAGGCAATTTAGGTATCTCGCATTGCATCTGTAACTCAACTCTCTTTATTTGGTCGTTTAAGTTCATCATACTCCGACCTATGTCAATCGAAGGTTGATATCAATCAATACGATGTACGCTTGAGTTCATAAGCGAGACTTACGTGGTATTGTGGCCGTGACTACTTGTATAAAGACCGTTTTTGTTTGCGCATTTCTGGAGTTACTACACCTCTACTTTCCGATACCACAGATTTACTCCTCAATCCCTCAGGCTTGATTGTTGACTCTGGTTTCACAAAACATCTTTTGGAGGTAAAGTCTCATCCCCTAGGTAGACGGAGAGCGCTATTCTGTTTCCTGCTCCACGTATAAGTGGTCGGTTGCATATGAGAGGCCTGGCAAAAACTCGAGTCCTCGGATTGAACCGAGAGACGTGAGGTGGCCATTTTACAGTTTGTTAAGCCCGCCAGCGATATCTTTTCGAAATTGGAGAATGACGACTCCCGCTGAAGTCACAGGAAGCTTCAAGCGCATTCAAACGCATCCCAGATGCATCTGTGTCGTACAAGACGGAGTTTGGGGGCAGGACATGGTCATATTTGGGCGACAAGTACACTCCTGACGATCTCTCTTGCCTCATCTAACCAAGCAGCTGCCAGAATAGCCTGGCCGTCAGATGTGGGATGCAAGCCATCCATAGTGCACTCCTTCCGAATGCCCTTTCCAATATTGAATACGGAGAGTGTGACATCTAAGAAGCGCGTGCGAAGGGCGTCTACAAAAGATGGAACATGGGTCGCAAGCGATGAGTTCATATTGTCCGACGGGTCGTCTTGCTCATCACTGAAATCGGGGAACGGATGCTAAATGATACTATAAGCAGTGCCATTCAAACGGAGACAAGTGTCAGAGGAATACCAGAATAACGATGCATTTTAATGAGTCGACATTGAGTTCATGTAGCTTTGAGACAAGGGCAAAAAGAGAGGTCTGATATTGAACGGGTTCTACGTCTCGGGCATCGTCATTAGTACCTGGGTTGCTCATGTTTCAGGTGCTTCGCGGGATAAAAAAAAAAGAGAAAACTTACCCAAAGCCACAACCAGTATATGTGCCGGCAGTTGTTCACCTTCATAATTCAAGTCTGACCATGGCGAAGCCTACAAAGCAGATAAGATCAGTAATCCTTTGTGGACCGCCGGAACCATACGTGAGAGAACCTCGTCTCCATTCCTTTCGGTAGAATTTCCCCTGAATTTATCTCTTCATGCGTGGGGTCCGTCAATGATACACCGGGGAAAGCGACCATGTCGATCTCCATTATCACTCCTTCCTTCCGTAGAGCATCTCTGACTACGAATGGGAATGCGTCCAAGCAACCTCGAGGAATAGACATTGAACCATCGCTGAAACCGCATGAAATCGAGTCGCCAATGTGGAGTGAGCGAACATAATCAACGTGCAGTAGACGACGAATGTCGTCCGCCTACTTGAAAGTAAGCTACAGAAACAGTCTCAAAAGAAAGAAACGTACCTACAGAAGGAGTAATGAACGCCTCTATCTCAAGGACAGATGCCCAATCGATTAGAGTAAGTTCAACTGTCCTCTGTTTTCCGATCTCGTCTTCCGACTTGACAACAAATAGCTCCCTGGTCTGCGAAGGCTCGAAGTCATAAAGCGCTACTTCGTCGTCTTTCAAGTTCTGAGAGATGACGCAAACCACCATTGACGTTCCTCCGTTGAAACGGTCCTTCCGCTCAGTAAGTGGCCCAGTTTTGATGCTCAGGGACCTTGAGTTTTTTGCCTTTTCTGGCCCAGGTTTGTGGCGAAGACTGGTTGTCAATCAAGTTCAATCGCACAAGGAAATACTTTCTGCATCGAAACCATTTCACTGAAATAAAATTGAAAACAACCTCTTGTATAAAAAAAGGGAGAAACTACTCTGACGCCACCTCCGTGATCAGACAAGTTAGATCTAAAGCTTGGCGCGGCGTGTCATTGCCACCCCTGTCGCCGATGCATATTTGGAAGACTTGACTACAAGTCTTCGAGTAGGTGCTTACATTGTTCATGCCCTGCATGCAACGGAAGAGACTTGACCCAAACGGTGCTCCGAAACCGGCAACGAAGGTATGCATGTTAATTCACAACTGTTTTCTGAAACTACTCGTGGTTACGCGATCGTGAAGATCTTTTTGAATTTCTCAAGGCGTCGTCTTGAAGGATCCCCCTCACTGAGAATGATACAGCTACAAGCAAGACTTGATCCCCATCGAATTAACAAAGTTGAACGCTAAAGCGCTGAAGGCGGAAAATTAATATCACTTGAATCTTTCTTGCCTCACTCAGCCATTTTTGATACAATGGCTTGATCATCGTTCATATGTAGGGTGATCTATCCACATGAGTAGTGCACTCCTTTTGTCGCATGAAATTTGTAATGTCACATCCCACATGGCAAGCGGGAAGCGGCTGCAAGGGGTGCCTACAAAAGACCGCCGCGAGCGATGGCTTTCGGCTAATCTGTTATTACAATAGATGAGAAATACAGGATCATGGTTGACTGACTGCGTTTTAATCATTCGATATACAATCGATGTAGCTTCGAGATGACGGCGCGCATGGAGCGACTCCGAGGACCTATGAGACTGAAGGCGCAAATAGGAGTAGAGCCGCAAAATGCGAGTGGGTCCGGTGGCGCGGACACGTCTATCTCAACGCTTCCGCCCTAACGATGTTGATTTCCTTGATGGTATGGTTGTCTGCGTTCCGACGATCTAGTCAGGGTATAGGTCTTCATCAAGATATCTGAGACATTCTTGCAAGGAAAGACGCATCGCTGGTGAATATAGGATCACATCGTACAATACCTGGCGGCACGTACCGTATGGACTCTCATCCGTCTGTCCCATGGTCAGACACTGACCCACGGAGGTACACCCACAAGTTGAGACCTTCAGGCGTTAACTTGAGCTTGGACCAATATCAATCGAGAATTCGGATGTACAAAGGACCTGAACTTAGATACTTGACTCGATGGGAACGTACCATGCGGGCATAGAGGCATACGGTGTAACGCGTGGGTACCTTTCAGGAGCCTGAAATGTAGTTCAATTGATATTTTCATCCGCAGCGAAGATAAGACTGAGCCACGAGGCCTATATTCTGCGGCCAGAAGATTGAAATAGTACAAGGCACCGCCTCGAGTTGGCCTCGAGTTTTTGACGAGGATGATGGACGGTGCTTCCAGACGGATCGCGATCGAGTCGCGATCGAGCCTCGAACGTTGCCGTGCCGGAAGATGCCGAAACAACTTGGATTGTCTCTCCTCCTGCGTCATTTCTTATCAATCTAGTCTCAGACATGCGAATATAAAAGGCGGTTAAATAATGCATTCCTTCACTAATCATCAATGTCTCTCACCATCCCAAAGACACAAACTGCTGCAATCGTCGCGACCAGTGGTTCTCCCATCCAGGTCAAGCACGATCACCCAGTCAAATCCCAGGCCGAGCTCAATCCAGGCGAATGCCTCGTCAAGCTCGAGTGCACCGGAGTATGCCACACAGACCTTCACGCTGCCCTCGGTGACTGGCCTGTCCCACCGAAGAGCCCTCTCATCGGGGGTCACGAGGGTGTCGGTGTCATTGTTGCCATCGGTAGCCATACCACAGGTAGCCCTGTCAAGGTCGGAGATCGTGTCGGCATCAAGTGGTTAGCTGACTCGTGTCTCAACTGCGAGCAATGCCGCAAAGGCCTCGAGCAAAGTATGGACTTTGATTTCATCTCTGTTTCCTGTTTCCGACTTTTTTCTCTCCTTAGATTGCTCTGAGGCGAAACTCAGTGGCTACACAGTCGACGGTACCTTCTCGGAATACGTCGTATGTTTACTAGTTAATTTTTTCGAGATCAAGATTAATAAGCTTTAGGTTTCGTTCGTACGCCACGTCACGCCCATACCGGAGAACCTTGACAGCCGAGATGCGGCGTCTATACTTTGTGCTGTTCGTCTGCAGCCATCTCTCTGGAAAGATGCTTATTATCTCTCCAACGCAGGGTGTCACGGTCTACTTACGGCGAGAGTCTGGGACGCGCTCTGGCCCTTGGCAGTATCCCGAGTACCGCCGTTGGCGGTGAAGTGTGAGGCCTCGTGGATGAGAGCACTAGCCTGAAGCAAAATAATCAGTTTAAAATCTATTAAGATGAAGAGATAAATATGCCTTGGAGTCTGTACCAGTGAGGGGAGCATTCCAGAAGGGTGTACAGAGGTAGACCTGACCAAAGGTGTCGGCGTAGACGTAGGCATATCTATTAGTGTCAGTGCATGTGCAGTCGAAGGTGTACGAGGGGATATCACTGCCGCTGATGGCGCCGAAGTGGCTCTTGACGGTGTTGTAGCTGGAGGAGGTATAGGTGCCAAACCAGGTGACGAAGCGAGTCGTTGATGAGGTGTGGTCTTTCAGGTATCTAGAAGAAGGGTATATCAGTAACTGTATGGTCATTGAGAAGGGGAGAAACTTACGAGAAAGCGGTATCAGCATAGTCTTGTGCAGCAGATGCACTAGTAACAAGGTTAGTCTGCTCAGAATCCGAGCAACCGTTATAGCTGGCAATGATTCGGGTGGAGCGGTGAACGACGAGTTTGCCAGTGAGGTTGGTGGTGTGGGCCTTAGCAATGGCGTAGATCGGGACAACCTCATTTTGAACATCGATAAAGTAAAATCGGTTGTTCGGGACAATGTCGTACTCCCCTCCTTATGGAAAGCATAGGCTTCGGACACTGTATGGCGTGATCCATCAGATAGTTTGATTCAAGATTAAAACAGTGTATACTTACAATTGTGCTCAACCTCGACAGATTGACCGGGAGCCAGAACAGTGAGAGCGTCCTTGCCAACAGCGATAGCCTTGGCCGGGACATATTTAGCCATGATACCCATGAAGGCAGGGGTGGTGCCGGTGGCATCAGTGATGGTAAATGTGTTGGTGGGTAGCTTGCTCAAAGGAGACTCAGGATGGTTGAGCAGAGTAAGGATCTCATCACCGGTGTTGGTGACAGTCACGTTCACGACGAGTTTATCGACACCATCGACAGCGGATTCACCTAGAGATCCATGGATCAGCAGCTAGCTCGGGGAGAGGAGGTTTGATTACAAACCAGTAACCTTGACTGAGAGGCTTGGTGTAGCAGAAACGATGACAGCTGAGGCAGCTAGGGCAAGCAAAGTAGCACGAAGAGCACTGGAGAAAATGATAAACAAAGATGTTGAGATAGAATGCTAACTCGAGGTAGTAGGTAAGCTGTGCATTTCTGTATCCTCTTATACTGAAGCAGAGGCCCAGATAAGGCCTATTTGCAGAAATGAGCGAGACAGATGTGCGCATCCGGTGGATATGATCTTCGTGCACACGAAATTGTCACTCTACAGCGAACTACACGTTGGCAACATCATACCATGCAAAGTTCTAAATTCGTCAGCACGAGCTCCTCATGAAAAGTAGTTAAGAAACTACTGAATATAAAAACAAAACACGCATGAGAAGGATGTCAATGTTCATAACTTGTTCCATCCATTGGTTGAGTTGCACGAAAAAGTGTGGATTAGAGCACTTCAAATGCCAATTCAATTGGATTCTAGCATTCCCTAGTGAACGAGTTAGGTAAGTACTAGTAAACTTCGTTCCAACTTATCGATGCCTTCAAGTTTACGTGCGAGAAGGATGTCAATGTTCGTTAAGTTCTGTCCGCTGGTTGAGTAACCCGTCAAAAAGGATGGGTTCAAGCATTCCAAAGATGTCAATTCAATTGCACCCTAGCATTCTCCAGTGAACCTTGTTCCAAATAGGTGCCTTCAAGTTGAGACGCAGTGTCAATGTTTATAAGTTCTGTCCACTGAATTAACAAAAAAGTGTGGATTCGAGTTCTCCAAAACTGCCAATTCAATTGCAACTAGGATTCATGGTAGGCCTGCAAATATATATATATATATATATGAGAATGAAAACCGATTATGACCAGGCAAGTTAGCCAGTGACAACTTTCCTTCTGACCGAACTTCTTCAATCATGTCCGGATCCACCTATCCATATGCCCTTCCCGCAGCTCTCCGTGATCTTCATGGTAAGCCTCTCGATGTCAGTTATGAGTGTTAAGTGTTGACAATGGCCAGATGTCCGTGGTAGGCATCATCACAGGCCAACAGCAGATAAATATCTCACTTCCTGACAGATTTGCTCAATACCTTCTCGAAAGTTGTCGAGACTTTCGACACCACCAGTGGACAGCAGGGTTTCCTCGTCAAGCCTGATCCCACTTTGGATCATGCATCTGTCAAGGCTTTCAAGGTTGCCATTGGGCCACTCGAGGTCAGAGCCCTACTCCAACATCATGATGTTCAGATGGAACCAGATTGATTTGTGAATAGTTTCTGATTGACATCGACATCAGCAACTTGTCGGTCCTCTTTGAGGTTATATTCAATGTCCCGTTTGGTGGCACCGTTGTTCTGGCAAGCATCACTGGAAACCTCAAGGAAGGCATTCGTTTCAACATAGGATATCCTGGAATCCTCGGAGGCAGCATTGGTCTCAAATTGGACGGTAGTGCCGTTGTCATCTACTGGGATTTCACTGTTCTTGGAGACAATTATAAGGGTGATAAGGTCATCTTCAACGTCTGACGAGTGTATTTGGTTGGTTATTCCTTGCATACTTCTTTTCAGATGAGCTCAATTTTCAATGGACCATCAGACCACCCTATGCAAATTCATTTTCTTTCTTCATCATCATTTGCAGCAGTATCTGAAGGGAACTTTGGCCAGGTTCTTGAGGATAGCAAATGATGTAGACATAGTCATCTAATGGATTATGATATTAGCTTTTCTGCTGACGATGGACATGCTTAAGATCAGTGGTTTGAAGCGAGTTGCGATGCCTTGTGAGAATCATATCATCACTAACCCAAATCAAATCAATCCACAGGAAATATTCCTGCAACTCGGTGGCATGAATGTCAAATGAGCAGGAAAAGAGAAGAGCATCCGAGTCCATCAGGAAATCATGAAGACCCTGGTTTTCCTTGCAGAGTTTATAACTAGCAGTTGGCGGTCGCTCGCCAACTCAATCACCTTGCGTCAACTTTCAATGTTAATTGCAACTGGCCTAGGAAGCATCAGCAAACTCTGCTTTTGGCTCCAGGGCTCACCAGTTTGACAGCCACTGACAGACTCATGAACCAGGAAGTATGCT
>JAGGAW010017208.1:0-46843 GCA_017657375.1 Termitomyces sp. T27 | reverse complement strand
ACTAACCCTAACCCTAACACTAACCTAACACTAACCCTAACCCTAACCCTAACACTAACCCTAACCCTAACCTAACCCTAACACTAACCCTAACACTAACCTAACCCTAACACTAACCCTAACCTAACCCTAACCTAACCCTAACACTAACACTAACACTAACACTAACCCTAACCCTAACCCTAAGGTGTAGAGGAGAAGAAGGAAGAATCCCTCCTTCGACAACAGACGCCGTCGCTAAGAAATAAGTATGGGTGCTGAGGAATTGTAGTCAACTTCGATCTTATGGATGCTCAGCTGCATTGTCCGGATTTGCCACTTGCTGATGTGCATTGCCTGGGTATGCCTTAGAATTAGAGGTGTTATTACTATCTGATTCCTGTAATGTTATTATGGGTTTTGAAGTTAATAATATTTTTTTTGCCATCTTGGAGTTTGAACAATCACATATGAAGCTAGAGAAGGAAAGCTCCACTTCTTTGTGCGTGGATGGTTCGAGAAATAAGGAAGTAGACCATCGCATTACTTATTTTACTTTGAAGAAGCAGACCATCAACTACTTCTTTTAAGTACTTCGAAGAAGCAGCTGAAAAGGAAACTCCCGAGGGTAATCCCGAGTTGCACATAAATGCTCGTCCTCTCGTAAAGATTCAGCTCAATCGGAGAATGAAAGAGAAATGACATGGAACCTAGCACCTGGAGCTGGCCGCGAGCGTGTTGAATAGTCAAGCCACGCAATAAAAGTTCTAGTCGAATAAAGGCCGTTCATGGTATTCGGAAAGTAAAAACATCGTCTTCCATCGTATGAGGGGAGGACAAGATATACACCAATGTAGTTATATGTGTATGGTATCAAATTGTATAAACAGGATATATATAATAGTACAATGCAATAGTCTATGAACGGACATGCAATATGGAAATTGTCGACTCAACAGTAACATAATATCAATGGATATGAAAAAATACAATCGTGGCATATCGTAACGTCTTGAGAATCCAGTCCAACTAAAATCGCTCGAGAAACACCTAACGTAAGTCCACAATCTCGAGCGGGAGATCCTTCATCTGGACGTGGCCCTTGTCCGCGTCCTGTAAACAAAAATCAGACCTTGGTCGCGCTCGCGAATTCAGGTACGTACGGTATAAATCGGTAGGTCTGGGTGAGGATGGAATGCCTCCTTCGCCTCACACTTCAGCACGGTTTCGAGCCCAGGCGGGTTCGTAAGGCGAAATATACCGAAGCTTTGGAGAAGATAATATCAATGATGAGCACACCGTAGAAACCCTTGTTCACGTACCTGGGATTGGAATTCGGTGCACAGACGACGGCGAACGATTCGCGGAGCATGCACTGAAAGCCCGCGTGAGTGTGGAGATCTACCGAAGACATGAAACCTGCAATTATCAAACATCAGTCAAGCCGTCGGAAAGTCGAAGTACAGGAAACATACAAGATTGAGAGGGATGTGTATGAATCTACATCGCACACGATGAGCGAGCATGAGACACAACGGAAGGATAAGAACTTACCCAGCCAAGTGTAATGAGCCCTCTCTCCTCCGTAAACTGCATAACCAATTCTTCTTCATCCATCGTACACGTGTCGCTCGTCGCATGCTGCTTCGGAATCAGCAGCGTCGTCACCGCATACTTGTGTCCACGGTCACGGCCTAGGAGAAGCCCGCACGTCTCGAGATTCTTGCTCGTGTTCGCCATGGCAATACTAATGAACCGCGAGAGGCATTCGCGGGGGAGATTCACCTGGCGCAGGCCGTCCTTCGTGAGGTAAGGTTGCTCATTGCTTTTCTGAGGCTGTTGCTGTGCCAGCGGTTGGTTCGTGGATGGTAGTGGCGGTTGGGGTAGTGGAGGAGCAGGACGAGATGGCCCGGGATACGCGGGTTGACGAGTCACTGGTGGAGGCGCTGGCGCTGCCTGCGGATGCGGATACGGATGCGGCATTCCATAGGGGAGCGACGGAACAGGACCATGGTACGGGGAGGACCGAAAGCCGTTATCGACAGCAGGCTGATATCCCTGGCGCTGCTGGTGCTGCGTCATGAGCTGAGGATACTGGATACGTGCCTCGGCTGGCGGTAGCGAGGCAGTGGTAATAGGTGAAGGGTATGAGATCGACCCACTGCGGACAAAGATTAGCCGAAGCAAAAGTGAGTAATCAAATCACGCACCCTCGTGTAGGCATTCTAGATGGGTATTCGATAGACCCAATACGGCGACGACTCAGCTGAGGTGAGTCAGAGTCGGTCGTGTCTCCATCGTACATCGTTGCCGGACTCTGGAGCGGAAGCCTATAGGGTTCCATATATGGCGATGGCGCTGGCGGTTGAGTGTACGACGTCGGAGAGATCGTCACGCCTGGATTGTTGGTAGATATCATCTGTCGGACATCCCGCGCTGCCTCGTCTGCCTCCTGCTGCCTCCGTGCAATCTCCTCTTTCTCTCTCCTCTTCTGCTCCTTCTTCCTCCGAATCTCCTCTTCGCGTTGACGCATCTCCTCCTGCTGGCGAAGGTGCCGTGCTCTCTCTTCCTCCTGCTGCCTGACCATTCTCTCCCGCTCCTCGTCCTCCTTCTGTCTTTGTCGCCTCATCCGCTCCTCGTCTCCAGCGGCGGCAGCCTTCTGCGCCGCGAGCAATGCCGCAGTCTTCCGAAGTTCAGCGTCTGGCTTGTCTTCGAGATTCAGCCTCTGCATGGCCTTAACAGACCGTCTGTGCTCTTCCGCACTCGGCAACACCTGGGTTTCCCCAAAGCGGACTTCGGCCTTCAACGTTCGAACCTGGTGAGCATTATCCCAATCTATGACGCGCTGCAGCAAAATCGGCTTAATCTCTCTCATTCTCTCCATCATATGCATCCCATTCTTCAAGGATTATTCATAAATTTCGTGTCGTCTGACCATATAACGAAACGCTCACCAAATTCAGATTGTGCCTCTGATCCGGTGTCAAAGAGGTCGTATAATCCCGATGTAAAGGTAGATGCTCCATTACGAGCGTTGCGGCTCTGGCAAACTTGATAAAAGCAGATTCCAAATTGCCATCATCGTAGCATACTTGAGCCTCCTTTCGAAGTTTCTCTGCCATCCGCAGCCAGTATTTGAGCTCCTTAGAGTCATCCCAGAGATTATCGAGTGCTATTCTCGCCAAATTGGCTATAGTAGGAGGTCTGACATCGTTGTTCATAGCGAGGCGGCGAGATGGGTCGTGGCAAGAGCAAGTTGAGAGCAATAGCAGATCTCCGGCGTCCAACCTGGGATCTGTCACATGACTTGATCATCACGGCACTTGACTACGTCGCGACCTCCGACGAACAACACCGTACTGCCATGACTGTCGACCATCCATCTCGCGATCGACCTCTCTCCTGCGTGGTGCTCACGAAAACCACATCAGGCAAGTTCTGAGCCATATCACCGCTACAAAACATTGAATTAGTGTCTTTGTCAATTTCGCAGCTGTCTACTTCTCTAGCGTAGTTGATTCAAAGTGAGTCATTTGTCACTTGTAAACTGTACATATTCCCTTTACGCCCTCGTAGTAAGCTAGTAGGGGCGACTTGTCAGCAATGTGGTCGATAGATTGGCATGGCCATGGCCTGAATGCCGGTTCTCCATAGTCGATCTCTGGCGCTTCTCAATTAACTCCTTCAACTCAAATCGGTTCAAAACATTCGTGGCTCGACTGGTGTCTGGAATATTCTGCGGAAATCCCCGCATACTAGTAAATGGTACCTCGTGCGTGGCTTGTTTTCCGGCGAATTTTGACTCATTTCTTCTCACGTGTGTTGAATCTAGCTGGAAATATCCTCTCTCTCTCTCTCAATCTTATACATCATTCGCCCAATGGAAGTGATTTTTCGCGGTCGCAATTGACTTCATGGTATGTCTTCTAATGAGGATCACGCCGCTCGTACCGCTCAATACACCTATAATCGTTCATCCAGATTTCATCACCGACGTCTCTTTGGTTGCCATGTCGCCCAGTCAATTTGATTGAAATACATTCACGACGTCACCCATATTGACATCGTGACTGAAGATCATAGTCCATCTTTGGAATATGGAGTGGAGTGGAGTGGAAGCGTCGAGGTATTTTTGCTATCGTCTTCTCTTCGCTTTTGAGGACCTTGCCGGTCACGGTGCATGCTTCTACGAGCTCGCGACCCTCCACCACGGACATTCGCCATTTATAGGTTGGTTGTAAGTATACTTCCAGACACCGTGCAGGCCCATCCCAATTATAGATGCTTGTTCTTGTTCAATTCGAGATGTTGTTCTTGCGCATTAAGATGCTCAGTAGGAGGCCATTTTTCTTTTAAAAAAAAACAATATCTGACACTCACAAGTGGCTCAAATCATTATCAGGCGGGGCTATCTAGATTTTTTCCCTTATCCAGTAGTCTGAATGACGTCGCCCCGCTCCAGTCCAGGCTTCCGGTAAACGGTATTCATCTGTGATTCCCACGAAAGTCGCGCATGGTAATGGCGATCTACGGATTTTCCGCCGAGTCTAGACTTTGTGACAATTCCTCAAGACCCAGCTTCATCGCTATAACATTGAAAAGAACCAACAGCTTTCCCCGTGGCACCGATTAGATAGACGCCGACCATGCCGTAAGCCGTACGTCTTCTAAACCCTTCTGGCTCTCAAACTCATCGTAGTTCTGCGCTTTCGTGAATTCGGTCAACAACTTCATCTCCAAATTTTTGCGGTACTTCATTGGGCTCTGAATATCAGCAAGTGAGTGATTCGAGGGTTTTGACATATCTACAGGAATGCAAACCGTATTTATAACTGGAGACACAGTAGTAGATCGCCGTCTGGCTGAAATAACTTGTCTGCAGGGATTATTGATCGTCACGCGCAACATTGAGTCACCCCCGTTAGAAGCACCGTTCGTTAATTAAACAGTTCTGACTTCGATCGGTGAGTGGCTACGGTTCCTTTATAATCTCGCGAAAACACGACTGATGCTCTCAGACTGCCTCGCATCTGCCACAGTGCGAACGATGGACTGCCCGACGCCGACGACTACTACTTCAGTTCCTTCGAACGACCAATTTGATACCTCTACACCTACTCGGCCTGCTTTCAGTGGGCCGGCGCGTTCCATTGAATATGCCCAACCGCGCGGGCGGGCGTTCCGTCACCAACGAGTCCCCAGCGAGGTACATTATGTTCCTTCATAAATAGAGTTTATGCTAAAGGCCTCTCGTCAGCTCGCCGAATCGCAGCATACAGACGTCGACGTTGACAGCGTTCGAAACCTCTTCGAAGTCATCCGAAATATCCAGAACGACTGCGTCCTCGATGCAGAAAATGGAGAGGGACGAGAATCAAATGCCGCTCCACCCGATGACAACGTTGCGGAGGGAGGTATGATTGCTGGAGCGCCGCCCCTCGCCGAACCGGCTATGCAGATGGGGGACGACCAGGATGGCATTGGCATGGCCATCGATGAACCCCTCGCTCAATGGTGTTTCGATTGTGTACTCCACATCATCCGAGTTTTGTTCAACCCTTTCTTACTCGATTAACCAGACCCAGCAAACAAAATAATCGTTGTATATAGACTACATCTTGGTCCACATCCCTAATCCACGAGATCGCGTGCCCCGTACCGACAGATTCGTATTTACCTAATTCAAAGACAATCCATGTATATCTACATAAATTCGTCCATCGTACGACCTTATTCTCATATACCGACAATAAAAACACATTTTGGTAACGAACGACGAAAAAGTTTCAAGTTTTCTGTCCCAGAAATGAGTAGTTCGGACGCAAATCATATTAGTGAAACCTTCCGGTAATGTTGCGAGTGTCTGGTCTCGAGAACGTAACAAATCAGTGGACGAAGAGCATTCTCGAATGCTCTGGATACCACCTCCACTCCAGCGCTTGCCTCTCTCTGACGGGACCTAGGTGCTCAATAGGCACGCTGAGGCTTTCAGGACCTTCTTGAAGGTCAGGGTTTCTTTGGTCATTTTTCTATGAGCGGTCAAGAAAGATAGGCTGTAAACTAAAGGCACTGCTTCCGCTTTTTCTGTCCACAATCCTCGCCCAATATTGCTGGATTCCTGTCGTCCCGACTACTATCAACGTCCCATAAATCCATTTCCAGAGGCATATCCTTGATCACAAGAAGTTAAAAACCAGGCCAACTTGTACACGCACCGTGTAACTCGATATGATCAGAATGGCGGTGGAAAAGCTTTCTTGGCCTCGCCAGTATCACGTACAGCCAAACGGATCCGTACGACGAAGTGTGCTGAAGGCTGTACACAGATCCTGACTTATATGCACTCAAAAGAGAATGGGAAATGAAACCGTCCTCCTTTAAATGAAAAGGTAATCCTTCGGACTTTTCTCTCTTCGGAATGTTACATATCCTACATAAGTACCACATGCAGAACCTTCAGCCTCAGCCTCGACCCCCCGATCAAAACACTCACTCGTTCCACGAAACAAGACATCCAATCTTCATAGCCCACTCACACTATCCTTACACTACGCCTGAGCCTGCCGGTGCCTTAGCATTCGAATCCGAGAACCCACCCTCGTCCAGCACGAAACGCGCACGTACATTCTACCCATCGTTTGCCACACACGAAAAAAGAAATCCTATATTTCGAAACGCATTCGCGTCCACCCAGCCACTGAGAACAAAATTTGGAATGAGGAAATTCGTTTCCGAGAAGAAATACGAACCGAATGAGATGCGATGAACAACGAAAAGTCATAAAGAATGAGATCGTTTAGAAGAAAGTGGTAGTAGGAAGGGAGGGAGGGGGTACCGCTACCAGCCTAAAACCCGAGATCGAGAATCGAGGTCAATGATACGACACGATACGACACCGGCGAGCCTCGTCGTTGCGTTTGTGTTGTCGCCGAGCCGCCTAGAGTGCTAGGTAGGCTGGGGAACGATACCTTACCCAGCCCGAGGGAGCGCAGAACTTTCGTTGACCGCCGTGTATAAAGAAGAGCACTGGACTGCTAAGGTGGCTTTCGTTCGATTGTGGGATATCCAGAGACAGGAAAGGAAATTATCGTACCTTATGATGTCAAGAATCGCGGCGCTGGATAGACGTCGAGTCCCTTGCCTACTGAGACGATTGGCCTGACTCGGAGTGAGGGCGTTTCTTCAGTCCTTGAGGAGAGGTACATGCGCGTCCGGCAACAGATGCAGAGGTCGTCGTAAAATGGAAAACAGAGCCTTGAACTGCACTGCGAAGACAAGTCTGCTCAATCAAAGGATGCGACGGGGAAGCTCAAACTCGAGTAAGCACACTGAACCGAAGGGAATGAGCTTCCCGGATCCTTAGCTGAAGAGACAAGTCGAGATGGGATGAAAAGGTATCGCAAGTACAAGTTGAGTCCGTTCTGACTCTTTTGAGCAACACACTCGGAAATCCACGCGAAAAAAAATGTACTCTCACAAATCGCTTTTTCTGGTTTTCTAATCTGAGTAATTGAGTCGCAAGTGAGTTTGAAGTGAGTCGTAGAACGTCTGAATACTTACATGGTACAAGGAATCGGCGTTTAACTGACATGAGTTAACAGCAGTAGCAGGTAATCGGCAGTTGGGCACCTGCGAAGATATCGATGTTAGTTCAAAGAGTTTGGGACACGATGTACTTGCGGTGTACTGTACCTTGGTTGAAGACGAACGAGAATTGGACGCACGGCCCAGGCCCTGACGTCAAGGACACGAGATGGCTGCACGTGCGCGGAAGATGCCGACGACGAAATGCTGCCGAAGTCTAAACTTGTACGCGTTCTACTACTGAAACCTCTATAGACCTGCAATCCGCGATGCTGCGGATAGTCTCCACAGTGTCCTACTGTTCTGATCCTAGTCCACGAGTCTACTCGGAAATTTGAACGTCTCCGCACATGTACAGGGCATGTTGATTTTTTTTTACAAAGAGGTGCTTAATACTTATACTGCTGCAGGTCGGAGGACGATCGCGTCTTCGTCGACAATTAATTACGCTAACTCTTAACGGTAAAGAGGTCACGGTAGCCCAGGGTAAGATCATACTGAAAGCTGTGGAAGCCGCACTTGGGCGCTATTAGGTTCGCCGCTGATGTAGGCCTGCGAGGCTGCTGGTACGTACGGTTTACGCTAGATGTTATATTCGTCTCCGCTCAATAGTTTGTGAATTCTAGATCTGCTACTATGATAGGGATACACGTCAAGCCCTTTATTGTCCTTTCCTTTCGACTCCCCATCGTCGATAGTAATATTAACTACAGGTTCGTCTTCTCCCTTCACTAAGTCCTCCTACTACTAAGTCCTCCACTCCTAGGATGTGCCCCGCGAAGTCGAACGTTCCCCCTAACCCGTCGTATCCTCTAAGCTTCCTGCTCTTCTCCTCCTGCTCTTCTCCTCCTGCACCGAAAACTGTTTACCTCCTCGATGCCGACTCCCTCCCCCTCACCAGAGCGATCCCGCTTGGCGCCTTCATCGTATACCAGGGCCAACACTGGTGGTGGGCGCGGCGTATGCGGAGAAGGCGGGGATGTGGGTGACCACAGAGGGAAGGATACAGGTCGGCAGGGCGGCGGTAGGGATCCCGGGGAGGCGAGGGAGGATTGGAAGGTGCATGGGTGAGTGTCTTCTCTTCCCTTCTTCTATCTTTTTGATTTTAATGTGGTGAGGTGATACTGATGGTACGTTGTATTACAGGGTGTCACGGAAGGCCTCGACGTACCGGTGTCAAAATGTTTCGGATGCGAGGGATCGGATGTGGGAGGTTGGTTAGGTGTGATGTAGTGGAGCGGGTGTCAGTTGGGGTGGTGCATTGGGGATTGGAGGCGCTCTCCACAAAGGGGAGTAGTGTTCAGGAAAGCGGATTGATTATTCTTATCAGACGGATGTTGTTTCGAGGGCGTGAGTAGCTTCTTCTCCTTCCCCTTTGCCCTTTTTTGATGATGACGCAAATAGATAAAAAACGATGGCGTAATGCACGCGCGCATTTGTGCTGGGTAAGGAAGGTGGGCCGCAATGAGGCGTGCGGCGTACGCGTAGAGTGGAGTAAAGATCCAACGTGCAGTGTGGGCTCTGTTCAATAGAGACGATGGGCTTGGACGAGATGAGTAATCAAAGTTTTGGTTATTTGAATAGTGTGCAATCGGAGATGTTTGAGGAGGGCGATTGAAAGGTAAATGGGGTGAGCGAGCATAAGAAAACGTTCCGGATTCACATTCTTACCTCAATGGATTCCCTATGCGTACCTGGTTAGATTAAGGACTAATTCCGATGATTGGGCCCAATCATGCTCGGTATTGGATCCATCCAGCGCGTCCATAATCATGAAGTCCAGAAATACAGATGTAAGGAGCTTTCTGCACGAAAATTGGCCGAGTTGGAGAGGAATCTATCAGAGATCTGGTGAACAGTGTCTAGTATTCCTGTCATCATTCCTGTCATCGTCAGTGAACCTTTCGGAGGCTAGCGCCAACGTATGGCTGACGGGCTGGATAGAACAAAGTATTTCCATTCGATGTCGTACTCTGTTTAGATGCCAGACATTCACAAGACATTCGTGTACTTTCGGCTAGGGACAAGGTTCAAGGTAATACATATTTATCCACTCGAAGTAGACCAAGCATTACTTGGACATAGATACACTGTGCTACATGGATCAATTTGTTCTGCCTCGGCAAAAATTCTCCATACGCCCGTATACAACGTTATGTCCCTTCAAATTGATATCAAAGACTGAAGAATCTTTATATTAATGAGTACGTGCTTCTGAGGACGCACTTATCAATATCCACTTGCGAATTTACGTCTTTGGTCATTAGAATGAAGAACTCCTAGCACACTCGGTCTCCGTACCAGTTCTTTCATCCACTGAAGTCCACCTCACTGAAAACAAGCCCCAAGCTTCTATCCCTTCCATGCCTAGACTCTATAATATCAAACGACAGATAGAGGAATCACAAGCTAGCAACCCGGAGGCTACCTGTAGCACCACCTTCGCCAACTTCCCTAACGTCTACGCTGAGAGCACCGTTGATGTCGATCACGAACTGCACCTCGACGGTTGTAAACCACTTCCCTGCATCCTTGTTCTTGCCCTTGGTCTGAATGCCAAGCAGAGCTTCCGCCTGAATCATGCCCAAGAACGTCTCCTTCTGCACCATGCGGTGCTTGACCTCAAGCTCCTCAAGCTCTTCCTCTTCCTCTTCCTCGTCGTCTCCATCCACATCTACTGCCGATGGTGCAACCTTCTCAACTCGGATCGACTCCGCCACCTCCCATACCTCGAGCGCAAGCCTCTTCACACCCTCCATGAGCTCCACGTCAAAACGAACGATCCTCCGCGCGGGCAGCGCAGTTTCCTTATGCACGACAGGTATCCACAAGCCCCCGAGCTCCGCATCGACCCCACCAGGGAGGAGCACGCCCACCGTCCGGCTCGTCGCTTGTACCTGGTTGCTCTTCGACCCGCGTTCGTACGCTGCCCGCAGCTCCTTGTGCTGCTCGTCGTCTGGGATAGCTGCCAGCAGCGCACCCTGCACCGCACATCCGCGAGCGAGCACAGTGGTTGGGTCACCAACACCGCCACCGACGACGGTCCCGCGAGCAAAGGGCGTATCGATGTCGTCGCGGAAACCGACAGTGGTTTGAAGGGTCTCATCGAGCCCGGGTAGAGAAGTTGAGCCGCCGACGTAGACGATCTCGTCAATGTGGTGGGGGTCGACCTGTGCACTCTCGAGAAGAGCTGATACGGAGTTGGCAACGGAGGTGTACACCGAGCGGACGACGAGGTCGAAGCGCATGCGGTTGATTGAGCCGGTGTAGTCCATGCCGTCTTTCAGTGACTCGACGGAGCAGGTGGCGGCGCCAGGAGATGCGGAGATAGTTCGCTTGGTGTGCTCGATGGCGAGACGGAAGCGGGCTTCAGCACGCTCATCGGCGGTTGCACTAGACGGGCAGACTGCGAGAGGTATCTTTGTTTTCTTGGTGAAGTCGGCAGCGAAGAATTTGATGAGTTTGTCGTCAATTTGATTGGCCCCGATCTCGGTGGTATAGGAAGAAGCAAGAACGAAGGCAAGGCCAGCACGTACGGAGAGGAGTGTAAGTGAGAGAGAAGATGAACCAAGATCGACGATAAGCTGAGTACGATCCGAGGGAAGCTCGGCAGCCCAGATGTCAGAAGTGGTGGTAACAGCGGCGGCACCAGCCTCGTCGAGAAGCTGGAGGACATGTACACCAGCGGCGGTCACAGCCTGTTCTAGAGCATCTTTTTGGGTTTCGGAGAACGCGGTTGGAACAGTGATGACGGCTTTTTCGATCTTTTTTCCGAGGAAATCTTCGGCAGACTTGATGAGCGAAGCGATGAACATTGTCGTAACTTCGCTCACGGTCAAAATTCGCTCAGTTGGGATAGGCTCGGAACGGGGTGTGGCAGCATGAGAGGCAGCAGGAGTGGCGAGATTGGACGCGGGGGTACTCTGCGGAAGTGGTGTGGGTGCGGGCTGGAGAACTTGGACTTTGTAAGCAGGCTCGTCCGGTATTTCTGGGTGCCGGATAACGGGCGCAGATTTTGTCGATTGAGATTGAGGTATTTCAGAGAATCTGTAATGACGAAAAATAAACTCAGTCACAACAAATACAACAAACAGAATACTCACTTCTTCCCAAGGAGATTACGGAACCCAACAATCGTATTTTTCGCGTTCTTGACAAGCTGATGCGTAGCTTGGTTGCCTATGTACTGTATTTTTCCTGCAATCAGATTTATCAATGCCACGGAAGCTCGTTACTCACGATCTCTTCGCCAGAAAACGAGATAGCCGACGCAATCTGACGCTCTCCATCCTCGTTCGCAATACAGTCAGCCACACCTTCCTATTTTGAGAGGATCCAGTGAAAACACGTCAGTTGGAAGAAGATAGGCCCAACCTTGGTGAAGACTGCGATCGAAGAATACGAGTTTCCAAAATTGATTCCAACAAGCGGAGGAAGAGAGGAACGATCCGCTGGTGCCTCAGCACTGCCGTTAGGTACTGGTGTTGAGGACATTACCGTCGATGAGCGCGGTACTGGACGTAGTGTTGGATTCAATCAAAAAGAAAAAATCAACACGTGCGTTATTGATTACGGTCACATGCTCAGTGACGCGTTGTCCTTCCAAGTTCAAGTTCAACGTCTTGTCAACGTCCTTCATAGTCTTTCACATAGTAGGTTCTACTCGTCCCTCGATCCTGAATGTCTTTGACTGGATTTCCACTATCACGCGGACTTATGTGTGAAATCGCTTCCTCGAACTCAAATGCTGATTAAGTCAGAAAGATCATAGATCACGATCAGCCCCCGGCCCCGGCCCACTCATGCCTTTTGACACCATCGGGATGAACATACGGAGATGTCAGATGGGAGAGGTACCATGGAAGGCTATTGAGAGCCAGAAGTCTTGCCGTTAGAACCACAGTATGATTGCCAACGTCGTTTTTACTTCTACGATCTCCCGGCTTGCTCAATATTAATATTTAGTCACTGAGGCGCGATATTTTGTGAAAGCCTATTCACTTCCTCATTCTTACTTAGGACCAAATGCTGAATTTGTACATTTTGCTGGAGTCATGTCCTTCACGTCGAACATCGACGAGCTCGAAAAAATCCGCCCCAAGGTAGAGATCTAAAGTCGGTTTCATAGGGTTTCGACGAATGTGTGCCGTCCATATCTGGATCACCTGGAGAAGAACGAAAGGTGCAGCAGAGACATATGCATACCCGACGACAAGGACGAAATAATATCGAAGTGAACATCCAGGTGAGATTCGGAATTCCTCCATGACACGTCCTGAATGACCGATTATCGCAATGGCGTCTCGTCGAAAGAATTGCGTTCAGCTTGTAATCAGAACTGCTTGCACCGATCAATTGCTCGAAATTTGAGGCTGTGACGGGTTCATCTCAGATGGAAAGCAGCTAGACGGCATCGACTGGCGATCTACTTGGCTTCTCGTGGTCGCTGGAATTTTATTATTGTCCCTGTAGTTACAACATCTACTTTTCCGAGATTCTGGACTCGACGATGTCTTCTAGTGGCGTGCCAAGGCATCAAGCTTCAAGTTCTTCCGAATTTGACGTCATCCACATCTGTCCCTGCCTGTAGAACGTGAGCGTTGCCTATGTGAGTGGCACAGGGTAAGAAGAGCCAAGTATCCCTGAAAAAACATGTTAGCGTCTAGGTCACACGGGCAGGGTGAATCCACCGAAGATGGCGCAAGATACAAGTGTCTGAGTACGAACTCGGAGAGCTCTTGTAGAGAGGAAGTATCCTTTTGATGCGGGTACGTCAAGACGAGATGTGGCGTATTGTTGTACGTGGAGGCCCGGAAGCCACGACTTCTCAACAGCTGACAAGGAATGCTTCTTTTAGAGTTGTATGAGCAGTTACAAGGCCTACCTAGGCTGAGCCGTTAAGGTCAGTGATGATAATGTAAAGGGTGACGGACTAAGGTAGTGATTTAGGCACTGAATATATCTTTTGGGATCTCGTCTCTCGGGCAGACGAGAGTTAAACTCTCCCTCTCATCGTCATAACATTGCATTTTCACTCATTGTCGTTATTTCGTTCGTCACCACCACCTCGCCTTCACAACTTTGCGTGTTAAAGCTAGCCTTATGCTGCCTGGTACGAAGTCCTCACGTCCTTAATGCAAGACTAAACTGTCCTTTCTCTTTTCGCTAACAAGATATTCCAGTCATCCTGAAGTAGGAATTTCCATTCACAGACACCTGACAAGCTTCCAATGGCTGACTCTGGGGCCGTATACTCAAGTTCGCATGATGGAGGATACTACAGTGAGCGAGGAGAGCTATTGAGAGCGGCGAGCGGTGCGTTTTGTGTTCCCTCGCATTCTGTGAATCAGGTGGCTGGTCTATTCTCCCTCGCCGAAGGAGCTCGACTCAGAGATGGCTTCTAGTATCATGAGCCCTGACATGGTGAAGGTAGGATTTACTTTTGTATCAAGATATTTCGGAATTGATAAGGATACCTTCCTCTCGTTTAGCGCATATGGCATTTACTATATGTTTCAATGAGAATACATACTTTCCCGGCGTCTCTTGTTCAGCAGAGCCTCTGCTTCTTTCGGAAAGATGACCGCTACCGCTCCCGTGCCTCCTCAGGCTTGGTCTCCCAATATGAAGTTGATCAGAGATATCGACAGATCGTGTAGTGAGGTACGTTGTTGTTACCTGCATACCCTCGTGAGCTTTCGAAATAGTTTTTGATCTCGTTCTCGAGTTGTTGGGCTGACATATCATTTGTTAGCCATTTCCAGCCCCTAGTCTCGCTCGGTGATACGCTGGAACACTGATATCCTTTTGACACCAAGATAGAACCCGGACTCGACTCGACTAAGCCTCGAGATGTTTCTTACTCATATTCATTTATTCCATTGAATAGAGGTACATGTATTTTTCTTCCTCTGCGTGAAGGGAACCCTCACTCCACTTTCGTTGGTGTATCCAAGCTCCCGAACTGCGTTTTGAAATCGGATCTTTTTCGTGTTCTTGATGTGTAAGATTCTCCTTTCGAGCGACTGAGGTATACAGAAATTGACGAGACGCCTTCACAGTCACGCTTAATAATCGACTGGTTGTCCGGCCTATGTGCCTACTCAGGTGGCCTTCAGCGCATGATTTCAAGTACAGTACGTTATACTCCTCTAATCTTATTCCGTGGATCTGATGGGACGAATCGCACAAGTCGAGACAAACTTTTCTCCTTTTTCCTTCGAGAACGAAGCCTCCCGAGATCGTCGGGGTATGGTTTACCGTCCGTAGATCTCTATCCCCTTAGGCTCCCGCGGTACTGTTCTCACCCAGGCAGTTTTAAATCTGCTTACTCTACTCTCTGGACGATAGAGTATTCACGATTTCGACGAAGAACAAGCCTCTCACTCGGTCCCGTGGATCGAGGAGTAAGATTGATGTATAGCGAGTATTGGATACCTTTCTGTGCGTCTATCCCTTTACCGATCCCGCTTTCCCATGTTGACCGTGTCACGTCATTTCCAGATATGTTGCCCAACGAGGCTCCTCGGACCCGACCCTGTCCTCGAGACATTCGTCGACATCGACGGCGACCCAACGCATTTAATTCTCTGTACGTACATTTTCCCTCCTCCAAAGTTCTTTCCCTCCGAGTCGTATCTCACTCCGCATGTTAGAGGTATCCCCGCCGCTGCTTCGTTCATCCAAGTTCTCGTCAGTACGCACCCGCTCTCTTCTCAGATCGAATTTGAACTGATCCTTTTTGCCTCGTTTTATTGTACAGCTATCACGACAGTACTTAATCTACGGGGTAATCATTCTACGTTCCTTCCTCGGATAATTCATGAGTCATTTGCAGACGTTTCCATTTTCTCTTAGGGGCCATCTTCGGGTGGGAAAAAATAGGCCCAGAACCCGCCTATGGACGAGTTCCCCGCTCTCCGATTTCGGATCCCAGCGACTTGTTGTCATCATTAAGTCATGACTAAGTACTTAGTGACGGCTCCCGATTCCCCCGCTGGCGTATCTAAGGATGTCCCTTTCGAGACGACCACACGAGATAACTTACCTCGAGGCGTCCGCCGCTGATTCTTCTGGAATGGGACTCGCGCCGCTGGACCACTGGATGATAACATCTGAGAATATGGCATGTGGCAGGTATGGGGGACTGCACAATTTAGCAAGGTGTGGGAGACCTGTTGAAAGTAGGTGGTTATCTTGTTTCTGTTGATTTTTAAGAATGGACGCAGCCATCGGTACACTCGTTGAACGTGAGGAACCATCGATGAGACATTGGGCGATCCTTGATGACAGCTCTCCTGCGACAACTGGTGGCTTGCGTGCGCGAAAAATCATCACTCGATATGCCAACATATGTAGCCTTTTGAAGGAACAAGACATCCCGGGATCGTCAGGGTAGCCCTCCCTCTGCGCCGTCGCGGTACTGTCACTCTAATCTTTCCAGATCTCGCTCGCTCAAGCAGATTTTGAGATCTGCTTACCCTGCTCTGTTCGCGACGAGCGATCGACGATACGAATGAGCCGTTTCGTAGTCAAGGTGTACGATCGATGCACTTGTATAGTACTCAGAATTTCTTACAGCTGAATTGGGTACGTGATGCATCTGACGGTGCACATGACAAGGTCGCGTCGCGTGACGCGAGTCGCGACCATCAAAAAAATCTATCACGAACCACTAATACGTCGAGGCCGTTTCAGTGAGGGATCGTTTGTGCGCTACGCCATGGGAGTGATCTAATGATAGTCACGCTGGGTGATCGCCACTGCCGGATCATGGGAACCACTTTGCCCAAGCAATTCTGAGACGTTCGCGCGATGAGAAACAGAATGCGAATGAAAAGAGATCTTGCACCGGGAGGGATAGTGGTGGACGTAATCCCTTCGAAGTTCGTGCGTGTTCGACCATCAAAGTGAAGAACCACATCGAACCTCATCATCACCCCAGTCACACCAAAGTTGCTCGGTCAACGTTACATGGATTCATCGGCACAGGTACAAATAGATGGTCTATGAAGGTCGAAATCGGGTAGTACAACGCAGGGCGCGAGTCGATATCGTTACACATATGTACAGCGACAACAAAGGTACAGGTGATTAGAATCTAGTAGTGATTTTGAACTCTGATGTGGATCGTGTCCCGGCAAGACGTAAGAACAAGAAAGAGCAAATTGTAGCAATTGTGCTTTGCAGGAAATGTTGGGCAGCGAATTCAAAAGCGCTTGGTGGACGTGATGGATAACATGAACAGGTGGTCAAGACATAGATGAAAGCGAATGAGAACATGAGCGGGAGAGATGAGACGGAGATATAGATGAGACGAAAGGGCCCAAAGGCATAGACGCGGCGTAGTCGATGGCTTCAACCTGGATGTTGCCAAGCATGCGAGGGCGAGGTGATGGCAAGTCGAGAGGAAGCATCATGCGAGGGTATGGCCGTACGATCACGCCATGGGGCCATAGAACGACGTGCGGGGCCTGGGGGTGAACTTGAAGAGATGGCCTATCATGCCAAAGAACATCATGGTAAGAAGTCCCCCTGTGCGCCCGACGTCAGCATCAAAACACACCATCAAGCTGTTGGTAGAGAAGAGAGAACGTACATTCTGCCCAAGCCAAACCTTGTATCGCCACGATCCTGGAGCACTGACTAAAGAAGCGCTCCTCGGCCCATCTTGTGCCTGCGAACGTGTTTTGAGGATCGCTATCACCGCAGTTGAACACGCGGTATGGGCATGATTGGAAGGTAGCGCCCGCGCCCACGCCCCAGAAGACAGCGGCCACGAGTACAAAGAACGCCATCACTTACAAACAGATTTTCGTTTCATGGCAACGAACGAACGAAGATGAAAGTAGTACTTACTGCCGACGGGCGCAAAAAAGTGGCCAATACACATGAGGAAGATCGAGATGATGCTGAAGAGAAGGATGCCGAGGATGTGCTTGAACATCATGTTGCCGTAGTTTTCGATATTGTTGCCGCCGATGTGGAGCTGTTGGGAGACAAGACCGAGCTCTGCGACGGCGAGGCAGAACAGAAGGATCCAGGCTACGGCATAGATAGCACGTCTGGGACTATGCCAAAAGTTTCGAACGGTGACGGTTGTCTCGTGTTCAATTTCCTTTTCTGTTTCAAATGATGAGACGAGGGTCTGCGGCATAGAAAAGAAGTCGCGTACTGGGAGGCATGGTAGAGCTCAAGCGGCGAGAGATGGGGGAGAGGAGTGAGAAGGTTTCCACAAACACAAGTCGACAGTGAGAGAAGAAGAAATCATGGAGGGATTTTGGCCTTTATGGCGAAATACATGAGTCTGATTGGACGGGAATAAAATCGGCTCAGACATGAATAGCACTGTTGTGTCATAGTGCGATCGGGGGTGATCGGGGTTTGCGGGCTCGCGTGAATTCAGCGTCGGCCCGTCTGTCTGACTGACGGTAAGAGCGAGTCTGTTCTAATGGACGAAATCAACCGACGGATACATACAAAAGACTGAGCGGTCAGTGCAGATGTGCAGATGGGAAAGGGTGGATCGCGCCTCTGAGAAAGAAAACATAAGCTGACGTCATCCGCATCATCTAGAATGTTCGAGCCAAAATAACTCACCGTGTCGGCATCCAAAAAAAACCCATCAACACGTACTCGATGACAGACGCTGAGGAGAAGGGTAAGCAATACGAGGATCAATTCTCAAGTCTAAGGAAAACCAGCATGTCAACACGAGCTGGTCCATGGGAGCCACATAACTCGAGGCGTACGCTGGCGTACGGAGATGGGTTCCGGAGATGGGTTCTATTCCTGGCGTTCACGCGGCGGTCGAGACATGGTATGTATATTATTAATGAGATCACTGAAACCACAAGATCGTCGACGGAAACGGAACAAGTCTGAGTATCTAACCAGATCGCGCCGCTTGTCTTGGATAAGTTTCTGTCGAACTTCTTGATCACCCGCGACCAGATTCGTCCAATTTTCTCAAAGTCACCGAGCTGCAGGAATTTCATATATGAGAGACAATCAGTACTACAGACCAGGGAGGGAACACGATAATAACAACCTTTTTGCCTAGGGGAACTAGGTTGTCAGCGACGAACTTCCTGAACGTGTCGGGAACAATATCTCGATAATCGTTCGGGACGGATATGGCGGGACGGCAGTCAGGTACTGAACTGTGCTATCCATTGAATTGTCCGTGATGTTGACTAGATATATGAGATGAGAGTCGAATTAACACGAGTATATGCAGACACCATAACGATGAGAATGAATACTTACGAGACGACGGTACCACTTTGCTCCAAATTCCGCAGGAGGGTGTTCACCTCCTTTGTCGTGGACGAAATGAGCACAACCTCATCTGCGTTCACCCCGATGAACTGAGCGATCTCGTTCCGAACGTCGGCCAAAACCCATCACCGTCACTGATGATAGGGCCCGCCTGGAGCAGGTAGGCTGGAGAACGATCATTTAATACCCTCAATCAATTTAAGACCGAGTGAACGCAGAAGCGACAACAGTCACCCTCGTTTGTCGACCGGCAAGAGAGTCGATTAGAGAGAAAACAGAGCCTCCTGGAGGAGAAGCCCAACGTGTCGTCAATTGTGGAATATCCAGGAAAACAGAAGGAAATATTGTACCTTGATGATATAAAGAAACACGTAATATACACATTTCCAAACGCAATGCCTAAGTCCACTGAACAAAATTGGAGTAAGGATTCTGAAAAAGGAAAGACGGATTAGTCCGTACCCCAGTCGCTGGAATGAATGAGATGAAAGGGCATCCGAAGACCAAGTCGAGTAGAATGATGCTGGGGTGTTGAGAGTGAGAGGCGCGAGAGAAACGTCAGTATTCCTGCGGCTTATCGTGAGATCAGCAGATGGGAAAGGATGGAGGATGAGTAAGCGTCGTACCCGCACGTCGATGAGCTCGGGACGATACGATAACATAGTCTGTTGTTGCTTGCGGAGAGCACGGCAAGAAGGGTGAGCGGGCGGACTAGTGTCCTGACTGCGCCGGAGTTGAATTGGATTTTCAGAAGCAAGTGATAGAGAAGAAGGAACGTACCGCACCCGTTACCCATAACCAGACATATTTCGATTCGAGGGTCGATGATCCACGACATGATGTGGGCGTAGTCGTTGATCGAGGTCCTTCACTCCGTTCGATGCCAATGTCGTCGCTGATACCTTCAGGCCCGGAGATTCGAATACCATACAATATACGGAGCTATCAAGACTTGTGCAGTCGAGGTTCCCAGAGAATGGAGCCGTAGCCAGCTGAAGAGCGTCCATCAGACACTATAAAACCAACGGAGAGGAAGGTGGACGTACTCGATCCACATAATACACCATGGCTATAGTCATCCACTCTTCTCCTTCCCACCCTTGATCCATCACAGTGCAGCATCATGAAGATTATGTTCGAGAACGAATTGTAGGAATCAGTCGTGAGAGAGATAGTTGAAGTCAGTTGCTAGGGGATATCATAGTTCATTAGACCTATGATTTAAAACTGTACACCGCCCCCCATGAACGAGAGATACGATTCCTTGCGCGATAGGAACTTCAAAGATTAGGGAAAGGAAATAGGAAAAGCACACATAAACGCGCGTGTATAGGGAGATGATGATGATGGTTCGAGTCCAACAATTTCGACGGAATTTCAAACCACGTGCCTCCGCAATTTCGACAATGACTCCGACCTCTGTGGGTTGTCTGTAGGCCGACACGCTCAGATCTCGCATGCTGGCGTTACCATCAGGTATTTCATACTAGCACTTTGGATGGAGCAAGTGAGTCGCAACGTGAACGATATCACGAACTCAACCTGACTCTACTCGCGCATAAGTAGCTTAGGACGGGGCCCCGGCCACGTCGACCCTCCATCAAGAAGTCATCATCTCACCTGTCTTTGGCGTCGATTTTGATTAGAATGTCAAATTTTGATTAGTCGTGAGTGGGCTCGGGCACTGAGAGGATGAGGTGGAGAAATCCATCCTCCAATAATGTCCGTAGAGTGGCGAAACTCAATCATAGGATCTTCAGGATGCGAGATCGGCTGTGAGTGATTTTATGACCTTGACATTTGACGACCCATTTGTAAAGCCCTGATCAACCATGACACGAAACAATGCTTCCAGAAGTGAAGCGCCGATGCTTTTGGAAGGTTTATCTATTTTGCAGTGTCATTCATTTCATACCTACGTCAGGTACTGAGCATCTCCACATGTACGAACGGTTGACCTATTTCTCTCTCAAGTTGGATCAGTCTCCTTCGCCATCCTGCGGTGATAATATCGATTGATGAATGGTGAGAAACCAGCCCATCGTTTGTGGAGTCTGTTCTTTAGGTTCCTTCATATCTTCCCTGAACGCAGTTCTTATAGTGCACAAATTTCAGTGCTATCCAATGCCCTGCCTCATAGGTAGATACACGTGCCAAGGATTCGATGTTTTCATACAAACTGTACATGTAGATTGAATAATGCAGAGCGGTGCAGAGTAGCTTCCACGATGCACACAAAGCTACGGAATGAGACTCTGCTCGAAGAAAGATTCCTTGTCCTACCAGAGGGGTATCGTACTCATGATCAATGAAGCATTGATTACGCAGCAGGCCTTTGGGGGAAAGATCTATAAACTATAATGAGTCGAAAGACTCAAAAGCGTTTGTATGCAGTAGTGGATCGATCGAACCGTGTGTGATATTTGCGCCACACTTCGATCGAAGAAAATACATGGGATAAGATGGTCATTACACAACGATGATCAAAGGTCGTGGTAGAAATGGTGCCAGTGAGCGGATGAATATCCCGAATCGTGCCGTTTCTCTGAGATAAGCCCCTGTTGAACTGAGTCCTTGATCACTTGCAACCGAATATGCGCAATTTTCTCAAAGTCATCGAGCTGGGAAGATTTCATATACAAGTAAATGGTAGAAAGGTACAGAATATGCATTGTGCTCCCATAACAACTTTTCTTCAAGTTTACGACTAATGGTTAGTGATGGTGTTACATACCCCATCCCAGGCCTGGAGGTTCGACATTGACCTGGACATAAAACGACAATTCAATGTTCAGATCTGAGACCGAGGGTTACGAAGGAATGGTGTTACCATGTTCCACGTCAGAATCCAACACTTGGATCATGACTATTAGCGTTGATCTTCTCTTCACTGCCAAGCCACCTCCTAAATTCCAAGCTTGTGCAGTCATGAGAGCCTGCTGGAATTTCCGAAAATTATCAAGTTTATACAGAAACAGAACTTCTGCAACGTTATGGCTTTTAGGGGAGGGCTTGAGCTGTTTAGAATTTTTCAACAAGTCACATAAGTCACAAGAGGTAACTCCTATTTGCATGACGTAACCTCACGCACTCGGACCTTCGCTCGAGCAATTGCCAGTGAAACATGAGTAAGTGGGATCCTTCGGTCCAGGTCATGTCCCCGGTTCAATATAAGCAGATCAAGAACAACAACGAATCGATGAGATGCTGAGGGTTATCGTCTGGGGCAAACGAGATGCTCCATCCCAACCTGAAGGCAGAAAACAAGTGGGCTTCCTCGGAATGTCACTTGAAGAGTTCAGCTCACTGCCCATGGATGAAGTTCTCAAACTGCTTGATTTCTTAATTCGACCTTTCGTAAACACTGCAACTAGCATGGCATCAACAGCCCCAAGTCAAGTGGCGGAAGGCATCGCGCAATCGAAACGGCTGAAATAGATTCGACGAGATAGAACGTGGGTTGACGAGCTGGTTGCTGATGTCAGGAGCCGCGTGGGTAAAGATCCGTTCAATCGCTTAGAGAAGGAGGCACGCGATAGTTTAACGGGGTTTGTCTATCATGCCACCAGTTCGGGTGCGTGCCATCCTCTATAGCATTGCATAGCCGCTTATAAACTTTGTGATAGCTCATACAAACCCCAAGGAGGCATACGGCGAAGTGGTTGCAAACAGACGCACAGAAACCCAGATAGAAATTGCAGACGTCTTCTTATGCTGTTTCTTCAACAAACTAGACACTTATATGTCCGCAGAGCCGCAGAAGGGGGCTACCGTCAACGGAGCAAAAAGTCCAGTGAAGCCCGACGTCACAATGACAGACGTTAAATCTAGGAAACCCATTGCGCGGTTCGAGGCTCAATCGGTGCTTGTGCAGTTTGCTCATGCGGAAGGGCTGGAGTGGACTACTTTACAAGCAGCATGGTCTGACAAATGGCCTAAAGCTGTACGTGATATCTACAAACAAGTAAAAATACAAACTTTAATTGCATGGATGATTGACTCATTATTCTTTTCACCAGGCCTATGTAGCTACTGGTTCTTCATGCCCCATAGTGAGAATGGGGAATGATGCCTTATATCGGTGGGGATACGTCATGCTTACGGATCAATGTCTTGTCGTCTCGGATTGGTACTCGATCAATAAAGCAAAGGCAGAAGAAGTTCTTCGAGTTGCATATCCTGGGCGTCTGTTTTGCGTGAAACAGGGGCACCCCATCCTTGAAAACATAGCAATTTATCTTCTTAATAAGACCAAAAACATCAACAACTGGATAGCTGAGCGGAAATCGTGCTGGGATGCTTTACCTAAAGGAAGACAAGCTGAAATAGTGGTGAATATGATGGTTGGGTTCTGCGTTGAAACTTGGACAACTTTCTGTAACATCCTTCATGGTCAAATGCACCGGCAACTCACATTGGGCAAAGTTTCGTTGACAGGTCTGCTGTCATCGTTCGTAACGATCTCCACTGATGTTTTTGTTGATCTAATTTGTCACAAGGTATGATAAAGGCCTGGACAATTATTTCGGACTCTTCAAAACACCCAAGTGGAAGTCTTCGTTGAAGGACACCTTGGTCTGGTCAAATGGAAAATGGGTCGTCAAAGTGTCAACAACTCATGAACAATGTGTACTTCAGTCTCTACTTGGCGTGCCTGGGGTCCTTCAGCTGGGGGGTTCATTTAAAGTAACCATTGGTGAATACAAGGGATCAACACTTCTTTTTACCCGATATGTTGGCAAACCAGTGGGTGACATAACCTCCGACAGTCATGTGAGGTAGATTACCCTTTCCTTTGTCTCCTAAAAATGCAGTTCTCAACCTTATATTTGTATTTAGGGAGCGGGTTCGAGAAGCTCTTAGGGCTGTCCATGAGAAGGGCTGGTATCATCATGATGTCTACCCAAGAAATGTCCTGCAAGATGATCAAAAGAATATTGTGCTTATTGACTTTGGCCTAGCTGTTCGGGCTCAGGACTGTTTGGATCCCGAATCCTGCCCGGACAATTCCATCCTGTGTGACGAGGATGAAGGGTTTGTAGTTGAGGAGGCAGGGTCTGTGGTTGAGGAATCGGAGACGGAGTCCATAGTTGAAGAACAATAGGAGATGGAGTCCATAACGGATGAGCCTGTTGTCGCGTTGCAGCGATAAATTGTCTACTAGTTACACACTGTGACACAAGATTGAATCATGTGAAAGCAAAAACATATAGTAAGTAATGCGGTGTTCCTGTGCTTCCAGACGATGATAAATAACGCATACACCAGCAAATTGGAACGAAAATTTAGGATTGAGATAATGATTGGCAATAGATTGACTACATAGTTGTCTCTCCAGCCGAGGCCTTCTCGATCCTGGAAGTCCTTGGTAAATGGAAAGGAAGTTTCGTCATTTACAAATATCATGACGTACTCGAGGGTTCTCATCGGGACTCGTCTGCGTCGAGCGAAAACCGTGCATTTGTGATGGGAGTCTTCATATCTATATTGTCGGCCATGTGTGGAGATGCTTGCAGCGCGTCAACGTGTCAGCACTTGTGACCGAAAGTTTCCATTCAGCTCAAAGCAAGAAACTGTGTGATAAGAATGACTTTTCCTACATTCTAGACGAATCACATATTCCCAATTGCAAGACGACAAGGACGTACGTTCTTGGTCTTCGGACACCCAATGACGACATGCTAAGTTCACATATCCCAATGGTACAAAGAAGTAGCGTAACAAGGCATGAAGCTGCAGTAATATTCTATCACCTATGATAAAGTTCAACGAAATGCGGTGAACTACACGTACTTCCACGGCCACGAACGACTGATAAATATCCTCAATCACTTGAGACCAAGAAAAGCGGAGGCAATAGCAATCGACCTTATCTGCCAGCAGGCAATAGAAAACGTGAAGAAAGGAGGAATTCTCATGTATGGGAAGCACCGCGAAGGTGTTCTGATCAACCTTGAGGTCTAGAATGCGCAGGGAAATCCGTAATATCCTATGAGGAAACTGAATACAATGAAAATTCCCTTCGTGCATCAAAAAGTTCCCTACCTTAACCTTCTTCAGATAGATGAAAACTAAAACTGTCTTGAGGTCGAGTCGAGTTGAAGCACCATCATGGTGCCAGCGAGTTGAAGCGCCATCATGGTGCCAGCTTTTTTCAATAGTCTTAGTCACCAAATACCTATAACCCGAAAAATCTATCACAACAACTCACAAATAATATCACGTACTTCAACGCTGCAATCAGTCGTATCGGCAGCGCGGAAGCGTTCATCAACAGGCAATAATAGACTATAGGAAAGAGATATATTGAGAAGCACTGCGAAGGTGTTCTGTCCTAATCAATCCTGAGATACCCCGGGAAAATCCTACCTTGATGGTTTTGAAGAGGAATATACTACTCTCGACGCAGCACGAGCTTTGAAAAGAGGACTACAATGAGGTTCTCTCACGCACTGAAAACCTATCATAACTCAGCCTTCAGATGTATGAGTTCAAAATCTGTCTCGAAAGCCCACAAATGCAGGAAATACATATAACGAACCTCGGACCCATGATCTGTAGATATCCTCGATCAATTTGACTAGACTGAGGAGGCACGGGAATACAGTGGTCTTTCTTTCAAAAGAAAATGAAGGCCCTCCAGAACGAGAGACATTGCGAAAGCTGTGTTCTCATTGGTTTTTGCTATCTACACTAAAAACCATGATTATATCAAGAACATGACTATGAAACAAAGGGAGAACAAAGGAGCGTTCAGCACCTGAGGCCTGAGCTGTCATGGACCAAAAACTACTTCGAGGCCGAGTTCAACCATCTGAGCCAGAACCCTTAATTCTACGGTCAGAAACCCTGTAAGTGACGTAATGCTGGTAACACGAACGTACCGCCAGCACCTCACCACTCTCACTAACTGTCCTTGATCGCTCTCGGAGCCGGGCGAGAGGCTTGTCATCATCCATCGTCCAAAAAGTAGAGTGAGCAGATCTGGAGAGACAGCACTGCGAAGATTTAAGTAGTCAGAAATCCGCGGACGAGAAAGCAATGAAGAATCCTACCGCGATGATCTCAGGATGTCTCATCGTCGAAAGAGAGATAAGGGAGCGTTCGTCTCGAGTTGAAGACAGGATGACTTGGGCATCAAGCATCTCATCAGCTTAACGGAGTGGCGTTAAAGGGGTAGAGCGTATGGTGCCCCATCCATCACCAGACATATTTCGAATCAGGCCTTGATAAACCTCGTTATCGTGGATCTATCTCTTGAGATCGCCTAGGACTAGAGAAACGAACGGTTGGTAGGAAGCGCGAAAACGACTTCGTTTGTCGACTGGCAAGAGAGTTATACCAAGAAGCCACAAGTAAGAAGGCGTACTTCATGGATCGCATTTCTCAACCCGCGGATCAGAGGATGGAAGATAGGTAGGGATCGTACCCATACACCGTTGATCTCTGGATGAAAACGCCGTGATAACATGAACATTCAATCCTGTTGTTGGAGAAAGAGTGCGGAAGGAGGATGGGCAGATTGGTGTCCTGACTGTACCAAAGTTCCGATGAGATTTGCAGTGTGATAGGGGAGGAACAACGTACCACACCCGCTACCCGACATATTCCGATATTCGAGAGTCGAGGATCTACGACATGAGACGGACTTCATGACTCGTCATCAGTCCATCACTCCCACTCCATGTCAGTGTCGTCATGAGGTAAAGAACGGGGCCGTTTGAAGAGAGTACGACAAGTACTCTTTCGAGATTGAATTATAGCAAGGTACCTGTGGCCTGAAACGTGGATAGACGCTGATACTAAGGAAGACATTAGCTATGCTGCATCAACCAAGCCATAAAGCGCATAGAACACGATATTACCTATCCAGCGTAGTACGAGAAGATCCAAGAGCTTAAAGTAGAAGACCAACACCTCAAGGCCCGGAGAAGGGGAAGCTGGACGGCATGCGGAACTATCGAGACATCTTCGCGGTCGAGAGTCCAAGAGAACGGGGCTGTAGCCAGTTATTGAGCCTACATCAGATGCCATGAAGCCAGAAAGGGGAAACGTGGACGTACTTCAGATCATGATCCATGACTATGCTTATCCACTCATCTCGATCCTACGTCCGGTCCATTGCAGTACAGTACCAACGAGTATCATGCTAGGTAACGAATCGTAGTAATCAGAACCTCGCGTGAAAGATAGTTGAGGTCATTTGCTGGAGGGATACCGTGTTCATGAGTTAGAGTATGGTTAGAAGTAAGGACCTACGGACTGGAGACTCGGAGGAAGGACGATTCAGAGGAGAACGGCGACCGGATGCATTCTAAGACCGCATCCGAGTTAAAAAGTAGGGCGAGATAAAGCGGTTACAAGCCGTTTGGTATGATGTATGACCGATGTAAAACTTAGATCCGCCACCCACCACAAGTAAAGGATTTTGGACTTTCGGCTTCTTGTGATAGAGGTTTGAAGCTTGAAGAACTAAGACGAGGAGGCAGAAAGAGCATCACCGATGAATCGATAAGCGTGGAAGGATTAAAATTTACATAGCACGTGGCTCACAAGTTAGACAATGAGTTGAATGACAAATGACGCCGATCTATCAGCTCATCGCTGTCCACTGGCACACGTTTGTACTGGCAGGCAAGTACACTATTGAAGCATCTATGAAGATGTCGGTCTCTTCCTTTTGAATCTCGTTTACTCAACATCGGTAGCTGGCTACTCCGAAAACGGTCTGTCATTTAGGCTTACAGAACTCTGAATATCCAGAAGAGAACTTCTTTCCACGTTCTATTACTTGGCTGAAAACTCGAATGCCGCCGGCTCACCTATCACGTCGGAAATTCCTGAACGGATATCAACCACCTGAGCATCTTCAGCGCTGGCCTGCTTTCCCACCTTTTGCTAACTTGAGCTCTACAACTGTTGAAAGGATCTCTCTATATTCAACAGTGTGTTAACGCTTTCTGGCCACGTTAATTGAACACCGAGAAGACAAAGAGCGACCTGCAGCCAACCTGCAGCTGCCCATGTCGCCGGTCCATATGACCATACCAAGGTGCCTGTATCATCTTAAGGTTTGCTCCTTCCGTCATTTGCGGAAACCTGGGAACTATCGACGGCCTCTCAATTATACTTTGTCAATAGCCATGAACGTCAAGAAGTTGTTCTCTCCGGACTCTATGAAACGTCTCAGAGTAGTCCTTGATCTCGATCGATGGCGTGTAGAATAGGCTCTTACTCTGTTATCGGCGAAATGAAAGCTATCGTTACCTGAGGTCAATGAGATAGTGAATGCAGACACTTTCCCGGTGTAGAATTTGGAATGACTTCCATACATTGGCTATAAGATTAGCTTTCACTTGTCAGAGACTACCACTACTCCACCCCTTGTGACGCTTTGTTCTGTCCGGAATCAACCTCGATCCTACCCACCATGATACCTGAAGAACGGCTACTTCTTCAACGCATTGGTAGACCTATGATTAGCATGATATCAAGCGGCACAATATACAACCTTCTATATGGTAAACCAATCTATGCACAATCGGTTCTTTGGTGCGCTTATGTATGCGCTTTCTCTGTAACAGGTATTTCGATGCCGACAATCATTTGGCTTATCTATTACCTTATCAGGTAAGTAGATATCGACCTTCGTCAGACATGTATGTCCATGTATGCCACTGAAAACAACTAGGAGGCGCAAACAAAAGAATTCCGGCTCCTTAGTACCGTTAATCATTGTATCAATTGGTTTAGTGATATCGACAGTTAATGTGGGATTAAGTGTGAGAGAAAGCGTACTCCTGTACAGAGTCTTGACGAATACCGCCTCGCCTATGGACGAGCGGGTATCTGCCTACGCTCTTGAAGTGACAAAATTTGATATACCTCTGACTTGGATTGTCTCCATCCCTGTGAGTCCTCCGCATCTAACTTCTACTTGTGGTCACAGCTTAAGATTAATGGTTTGAACACAGCCAGTATTTAACGATTGTTTCATTATATGGCGTGCATGGGTTCTCCTTCAGAGGCGAAAGTGGGCATTATTTATTTCAATCACGCTATGCCTTGCTGCCATTGGTATGTTTATGATCAATTTTCACAGTACCTCGGCATTGACTATCTTCCATAGCATTCTCTATCGCCACTCTATCATTAGAAACTGTCGCATTAACAGCAATGACTACCAGTAGTCTTGTTGGTCCCTTGAGCATCGTGGCTGTCGCCTTATCATTAGCAACAAACTTCGTGGCTACAGGTTTTATCGGTTGGATTCTGCGGTACGGACGAATTCCCTGTTCAGTTTTACTTAGCCCGGGTAACACTTTACTTAGAGAGCACCGGAAATTCTTAAAGAGAAACTTGGGAAGCAAACAGCAAAACTTGTTCAAAGTATGGCACGTCTTATCCCTCCTCGTCGATTCAGGAGCTGTGTACTGCGTTCTGCAGGTATTTACAGTTTATATCACTTACACCTACAGCCGAAATGACTTTATCCGCTCCACAGCTCATCGACATTATTTATTCACTTACTGAAAGTCAGTATTCCGCATCTCTTGGTTTCACTGTCATCAACTCCATTTATATCCACATCTCAGTAAGCATAGTGACTAGTCTTCTCTTTACATATTCTGACTATGAATAGATTGTATACCCAGCTATAACACTGTTCCTCATACACGGTCCATTTTCGATCGCAAGGGTTCATCAAACTTTCGTTTCGCTCCGTGAGTCGGAAAACCCTCAATGTGTCTAGTGGGTGAGTCGTGATTGTAAATGAGGAATCTTTCGTATTTTTCCGTGCTACTGGCGATTCGTTGCCTGCCTCATTCCTTCTCAACCGCCAGTCATAAATGAATTCAACGTTTGTAGACAAACTATATATAGTTTTCATTAGTTTAAAGCGCACGATGAGTCCCAGTAATACAGAGGCCCGCCTGTCCGCACGAAGTTCGCAAGCTCATCACTCTTTGAGTGAATTACTTAGTCGCACCGCGTCCAAGTCCGCATCAGATGTTGCATAGATTTCTTTTTCCCAACCTAAAATCATATCACACCGGGCAGCTGATTGTTTGCCTGGCATTTCAGCTCTTCGCAAGCGCGCTAGACTCATGTTAAATCTGGAATTGTCTTGATGAGTACGAGCTTGACTAATGCGTTCTCTAGGGTGCCGGTAAAAACCGATTGTTTTCTCTTGTGATAGAGTTTCACTACCCTGTCAAAGAAAGGATACAATTGTCGATGACACATTACTGGCGTTACTTGGGTGCTCCGGCAAATTAATGCTCAAAGCAGCATACAAGTAACTATAACAACCCTATAATATAACTAGGAAACATTGCACTAAAACATGGAGAAGACACTAGTGCCTTTACTTCTCGTATTCAAGCTCGATGGGATGTACACTACCGTATTAGTCTCGTATCCTTTCGAGTTGTGCAAATTCCAGTGCAGTTGGATGACCAATGCGAGCCAAACCTCTAATTTCCTGAAATCGTAAGTGGTTCAATTGATTATATTCCATCCGTCACCGACGATGGTCTGAAAGTAACGAGTGTCTCCAGCATGAAGCGCAGTGTCCAGAGATAATAGTGGCCGCTAAGATGCGGCATATCGCGTGTTTCAATGCGACCCGATTCACCCGAAGCGCAAGCGTCCGCGTGAGTAGATATTAGCAGATAGAGCTCGAGAGACAACTGGGAAGAGTTGAACACTGGCAGCAAAGAGTGATACGACAGTATTCCGACCTTGAAATAAAGGCACCGCCTTCGGCGGCGCGGAAACAACTTGGATACAACGACAGTCGCTGTATAGCTGACAAATCAGTGGCTGAGTTCAGGGCAAGTCTTCACGCGACCTTTCAACCACACTGCCAGTGGCACACATAGTCCGCATCCTCTAGACCTGTTTACCCAGACTATGGGAGTCTTTTGTTCTCTTCTACATGCGATGCAATCACTGCATACAATTCAGCTCACTTCCAAGCTCAAACGGCCCTGATAAGCATATGTATTTTCTGCACTCAATTATTTTTTCCGAGGCCCTTGACCTATGGTCGTGTAACTAACTCTACTCTGATGCACTCATTCTTGCAGTTGCCTTGCCACTCGTTCTGTAGAATGCGCACTGCTGCATGCTCGGGCCCCTTTCCAGGCGTAACTGATACGTTGAGGCGCTCTGACGTTTTGTCGGTACTTGCCAGTGCCAGCTGCACAGCCACATGCGCTTGACATATTTGGACTCTCGTCTTGCCCTCTTGTAATTCTCATCTAACTCTGTCACTGCTTGTTCTCACTGCACATGAATCTCCAGAGGGATTCAAAACTCCTGCCGCCATCCCCAAGCGTTCAACCCGCTGGAGTACCCAACCCCACGTGCCGCGATGAGTAACGAGTTCGGTAATAGTTGTAGCGCCCGTCCACACAACAGCCGTTATTCAGTGTTCTGACGCAGGCACTTTATCTTCAGTTACCACTCGTAGCGTGAGCTCACTCCTTCCACAGCCTAATTCAGCCCAGTCTCGACTGCGAAAGTAGGAGTAGCGCTCGTGCTCAAAGTGACCCCTATCTGGTGTGTTGTTTCAATGGGCTATCTTCAACGACGCGGTTCAGACCCTCGACTGCGAAATCATGTGGTTGCGACTGACGGTTGCAAGGTGGATATGGTCTTTTCACGTCCTGAATCTGGTCCGGTGGTTTGATGATGATCGGCCAAGCACCTCGACTCCAGCTTTATGTGCTGCTCGAGACCGTCGGGGTGACTGGATAGGCGATGGGATAGTCTCGCTTTATTATCTATCTATCTATCTATCTATCTATCTATTCTTACTAATATATTACCTTGAGATTCAGAAGCTGGCTGTGGTCAGGAGTTTACACAATAGTATGCTGGTTGTACCGGAATTCCGAAACCTATCCGACAAACACATCTGGCCTGTACTCAACTTGCTACCCTCTCTCGTACGTTGATCAATAATCAAAATTACGCTTGATCTCACTTGTTTGCCTAGCGGAATGGAAGGAATATTCTCCTCATCTGGTACTCGGATGCATGGCTCTCCCTCCTTTTAATCCCTTCACCATAGGGCTGGAAATTTTCCACCCTGCGTTTATTCTGATCACCATCGCTTTGTTTCCTCCTGCTCCGACAACTGGCGGATTACCCGTGACTCCTTCGCCTCAAGCTATAATAGAGCATGCGAAAACGACAATGGCGAATGCGCTTGTGACGGTACCACCGTTCATTGAGGCCTGGGCAAAATCACCTGAAATTGTCGAATACCTCAAAAGTCTTGAGTTCATCGTAAGTTTTGCTCATCTGGCGTCGGTCTCCTTCCTGCTAATTCTGGCGATAAGGCATATGCCGGATTGCAGTTGATACCTAAGATTGGCAATCAGCTTGCCTCTGCTGGTGTACGGTTGAAGTCTATTTACGCTGGTACCGAATTTGGTATACCAGTATCTACCCTGCCAAACAGTGATGGAATGGATTGGGAATATGTGAAGTTCATCAAGGATGTAAATGTTAGATGGATTCCTCATGGTGATGACATCTTCGAGCTTCATCTCTTGGTATGTTGAATTTATTTGAATTGGATTATATGACAGACGCGAACTCGATATGGGAACTTAGGCATGTCAAACCCACAGGCCTGCCATACTGAACTTGCCTGATGTTGAGGGTCTTGCTACGTCCGATATCTTCATACCTCACGCAGTAAAAGAAGGGCTCTGGAAGACGTACGTTTGACCAATTCTTTTGTACTTTTCATTATTCCTGATGTTGATTGCAGTGTGGGTCGACTGTCCGACATTATTGTCCACTCTTCGGGTGAAAAGACCATTGCTAGACCCGTCGAAGATCTCATCATGGGCAATCCTCTGTCAGTAGATTTTCGACTTTATTTTATGAACGCTACTCTTACTTATACCTCTTCTTAGTGTGAAAGCAGTTGTTGTCTTTGGGGAAGGCTATAAGCAGCCTGGAGCGTTAATAGAGGTTATACCGGAGGCTCAAGTTGACGTTGGTGACCAAGTTGCAGTTTTACATTTATGTGATCGAGTTTGGTATGTCCTGATATATTCTCGAATAAGTCTTGGCTAACCAACATCAAGGCCGGCCATCGAAGAAGCCAACAAGGCAGCCCCAACATTTAGCAGGATTGCCAAGGAAACACTTCTGTTCACTGCTAAAGGGAAACCCCTTCCTCGTACCAGCAATTTAACCGTTTCACGCAAGGCAGCGTTTGAACTGTATGCATTAGAAATCTCAGAAGTGTGAGTCATCTCAAAGCTTGTTCTTTGGAGTAATTCTGATGGCGTTCACAATAGCTATGAGAATCTTAGACGTACATCGTCCTCCGAGAAGTAGGGTAACAATCATAGAAGGTATATAGGCGTAAATTCAAAGTCATAGAGTCATGGTCACGAAGAAGTCAATCTAAGTCTAAAGGCGATATACATGTTTCGATTGCACACACTTGTCGATCGTCGATCTGGCCACATTGGCAAATGTGTCGACTGTAGCGCAGAGCCTTGTAAGAGGCGGGCCGTACGTTCAACATAGAACAGTAATTATGAAGGTAGTCTCGCGGTGAGACGGCGAGACAAGACAAACGGTCGAAAGGTGTTCAATTTTCATGATCATCCCTCGTTAGGTGGAAGCTTAACACTAAAAGGCACATGTATAAAATAGTGGAACGGAGGACAAAGAACGTACCAGAAGTCTATAATAGATAATCAGCAACAAACAGTCGACAGAGAATATGGATACGTAGAGGTCAACACATGATCGAACGGAACACAAGAGATACAAGTTTAGAGACTTGAATGGTTTCCGAGGTAATCAAACCCAAATCAAACCCATTGTACAAGCACGTCATGAGAGAGAGAAAAAGGAGTGTCTTGAAGGTAGCGAGATGGGAAATAGATAAAAGTCTTACCTGTTGATCCTTGTGCCACTTTTTAAGATACCCTGACAACTATCTGAACAGATTAATGCTCCACTGACATAAAATGTCATATGAAACTACCACCTCAATTACGTCAGAGTCACTCACGGCCATCCAAAATACAAAGTCAATGCTAAGATAGAGACTCGCTTGCAAGGGACGAACGATGGTATCCAGATTTGAGTGAGAGGGATATGAATGATGGACTCATGAAATTCGTTGTATCGTCCAGAAGTAACGAGTGTCTCCAGTGATAAAGCTGATTCCAGTGTTGCCGCGATGTGGAGAATGGGACCGTCTAGATCAAAAAGAGAGTAGATAAGGTGCACGTGCACCTATCAAGCAGCAGAATGCATATACCTCGACACCACGATCTGTCTATATCCCCAATCAAGTTTACACGGACAGATGAGGCACAGGAGCGACAGTACTTGCGATCGTTCTTTCAAAAAGGAAACAGAAGCTCTGCCAACAAAAGAACCGCGAAAGAACAAAATTCTCGTTTGAGAAATACAATGATACAAAAGGAAATCATGCCATGATGATGTCAAGAGCCTGAATTTGAGATGAAGGGAAAACAAAGGTCATTTAGGCTTCATGAGACCAAAAGTCATCTTTCGGCCGAGCTTCCTTGAGCAAGGTAAGGTACAACAACCAGACGTCTAATCCAGCTGTTAGAATTTCGGTATAAGTATATCGATTGTACGCCATGATTCACAAAACAGGCCATTCGTCATCAACCATCGCCGATCCCCCGTCATGCAAAGAGAGGGGTGAACAGATCTCAAACGGCTCGAGCGAGATTTGAAAGGATAGAGTGCCGCGACGACCTAAAGAGCTAGAGATCCGCGAAGGGGGAGTCCTACTCCGACGATACCGGGATATCTTGTTCTTTCAAAAAGTAAAAGGAACTAAGTAGATGTCTTTTGAATGAGAGACGCCGCGGAAGTATAGATTCTCATCAATATTAATCATACTCCTTGATTCACGGGACCGAGAGGCTTGTACTTCATCGACATACGACGTCCATCGTACAGAAAGAAGAATAAGCAGATCTGAAACTGCCTGGGTGAGATCCTGAAGGACAGTACCACGACAGCCCAGGGGGCCAGAGATCCGCGGACAAAGAATCCTTCCTCGATCTCGGGATGACTCGTTCTCAAAGGCTCGGAAGAGAAGGAACAGATCGTCTCTGAGGACTTGTGAGGCACCGATGCGGTATCGAACGCCCCATCAGCGTGCCTAGAAGAACGGAACGTACAGTACCCCATTACTCATGGCTCGACAGATTTCTGGACCGGGAGGGATGTATCACTGTCACCCGAACTGAAAAAGGGCCTACCTGGGGTCGGTAGGCTGGACAACGCGGTGATTTTGAGATATCCAGGAACACGGGGAAGAAAGACCATAACCTTGATGACATCAACATAGCGCGGAAGCTTGAGTCCGTGAACCTGAACGGAATTGGAGCGAGCTGAGAGGAAAGAAAGATGGAGTGGTACATACCTCAATCGCTGGGATGAACAAAATGTAAAGACATTTGGAATGGAGGGTGCTGTACCACAATGGAAGAAGGGAAGGTTCGGAGCCATAACCCGACTGTTTGTTTTCGGAACAACGCGTTGAAGTGGATTCAGGATATGACACGACACGACATTGAGTACGTAGGTACATAGGCTGGAATCCGAAATCGTAACGATCCGTTCATAATGAGGCACGAAAGCGAGTCTGACCCCCAAGAACACAGTGGGGAGTTTGTAAAGCGGGGACGTGTTCGTTGTGCTTGCCCCCTTCGAATCATCACACCCGTTCAAAGAACCAGAAAAAAATCTTTTTATTGAGTCCTCATCTCGTTCAAGGCCAGCACGTTATAAAGTCCCCCCTTCTTTGCACTACGCACACGCCGCCTTCGCCTGATATACCTCCCCACCTAAGTTTTCCTCTACAAACATCCAACCATCGTTTTTGATCTGTCCGCGTCGTTCTCGTCAGACCCCATTCACCCCCAGAAAAACAAAGAGAAAGAAACTACTCACGCGGGGCCCTCGAGACGACATCCATCCGATGAATATTATCACTGGCTTCCTGAACACCGCCTCTCCGATCTTTTTCCCTTGTTGGTCTCCTTCGCGGTGCTAGAGAGCACCTCCAGCCCGCAAAGCGGATACCCTCACACCTCACCAACCCCGGCGCAACCTCCCACAACCGACTTCTTGAAAATAACATTCTCATATGGCGCCGGCTTCGCGCACGAGTGTCAGCTAAGAAAAGCCAAGGAAGGGGAAAACGAAAACCCACCGAAGCACCTTCCTCCCTCGCCGCCCGGTCCTCCCCTCCGTCTTACCACGTCCACGCCCTCTCAGTGTATGCCGCGCCGGCGTTGTCGTATCCCTGGATAGAGCGGGATCGTGACGGGTAGTAGGCATTGAGGAGATAGATGTATTTCTGTCGCGTGGAAGAGGAGGGGAGGGGAAGTCGTATGCGGTCCATGGGGGAAAGAGGGTGCGTGAGTATGGGAAGAGGAAAAGGGAGAGAGGAGACGAACCCGATGGAAAAGAAGACGTCAAACCCGTGCTGTTCAGCGGGACGAAGCACTCCCTGTTCTTCCTCGCATACCCACCCCGCCAGCGCCTCGCGATCGTACACCTTGCAACTCACTCACCGCACTGCCGAGTACAATCAGCGGCCTCGCCGCTTGAGATCGCGGAAGACAACATAACGACAGCGTGTTGGCTGGCGAGTGGCCTGCCACACCCTAAATCTTCGCTGCCCTGCGCCCCGCCTTGATCGCGCCTGAGGCACACTCCCACGTCATCGCCCGACCTCACAAAGGGCGCCGGAAGCCACTGTGTACGGCATACAGCATATTCTCGCCTATCCACTCATTCAACCACGGCTGGATGTACATGACCTGCAGTGCACCCTGCGCACGTCAATCCGGATGTTTGGCCCCACGCCGTCGAGCACGTTGATTTGGGCTTCTGGAGGCGCGCGGCAAGCGCATAAGGTTGGATTGAGCACCTGGTGGGTCGGCGATGTTGCCCGAGAGCTCCAAGTGCACCGTCGCGACATACATCCTGATCTCAAACTCGTTGCCCCATCATGCCGAGGAGCTCGACGGCCGTAACCACGATGCGACGGGTTTGGAGGAGCGTTCGACTTCGACGATGCACATCCTAGGACTGGAGGATTAGTGGGGGAGGGAGTAGAGGAAAAGGACGAACCTGCAGTTACCGGCGATGGGAGTCTATGAAGTCGGAGGGAATGTCAATAGAGCGTACGTGTTTGGTCGCAGAATCTACAAACCAGTCAGCGACGACGAATACAGCGTCCAGCGTTGATCGTACCTTGGAATGGTTGCGCCCGAAGTCTCGCGGGCCTGGATCAGCGCCGAACCTACAGCAAGCACACAGATTCGACGAGCATTTTGGGGTGGCTAACCCTGGGCTACCGTGGCCTCTTTGCCATTCCCAGTCAGCGTAATGATATCAGCCTAGCGAACAGCAGTATAAGCACCCCTTCCGTCGAAAACAACCGACATGCCCTGTGCGCCGTGCGGAGACCCACCCAAAGTAGTGAATCGGTACACTGTAAATTCTAGAGACTATCTGCAGCATTTTCAGAGAGTATTCAGCACCAAAACGACGAGCGCGCGCTACTCAGGGCACTTTGGACTCGGAAATTTCGGAGCAGCAGCGCTTTTTCGTCGCCGTCAATGTCATGCCCAGCGAGTCGGTAGCGAGTCGGACCACGCTCAGTTCATCCGATTTCTTTTATTCCCACGATCTCGGTGTTCTTCCGCTTGCCGTTCGTCGATCTTCAACCAAAATACACCGTTTCTCCGACTCGCTGGTCTGACAGCAGGTGCTGAACAATGCCAACTGCATGACCTCCGGCCCAAACGCCGATTCCTCGTATAAGTATTCCGACGAGGCCGTTCGACTGTGTTCTACCACGTCAAGCTACACCATAAGCACTCACTGAACTTGGTAGGGAGTATTTACTATTGGGGCTATACAACTCCTCGCGTCTACATCTTTCCAACCTCCTTTTCGCCTGAGAAGAACCAACGCTCCTTCAGATCTTCTATCTCGCGCTTCTCACTCGCTTGCTCTAGAATCAGAAAGGCGACTCACGACACCATGGATGCCTTTCACGCATATGGACCGCACTTCCTCGCATGTGACCTACCCCCGGAAAACCTGTCGGAAGTCCCACCGCATCTCGTGTCGTGTTGCCCCCAATTCCGTTGTTTCTCGTGGGCACATGGTGTAGCTGGTTATCACGCTCGCTTTGCACTTTATTCTGCGAGTGGTCTCCGGTTCGATTCCGGATGTGTCCATAGTTGGTTGCGATGACTTTTTGTTTCAAAGAAAAAAATCCTGGAAGACAACTTCTTGTCGTATTCCTGGAGGATCCCAAAATCGAGCGGACCCGTCTTCGCAGTGCAGCGCAAACCTCTGTTTCTTTTCCCGCGCATTAGTCGAGAACAAAGACACATGTGACACCGCGCTCGGGCTAGGCAGGGGATTATTTTCCAGCCTGCCTGGTACTCCATGCAGAACGACGACAAGGCTCGTATCGTCGTGTCGTGTCGTGTCGAAAAAAAAACAGGTTATAGGTTTGCCCGGTGCCGTTCCCCGCACTCAACGCTCGTGTGCACGATTTCATCGTTCGTCTGCCTTTCGACCAAAGTACACCGCGTCCCCGACTCGGTGGACTGAATTAGCCATGTTCAAGCGGGTGCACAACAATGTCATGTTAACGCCTATTTCCACGAGGCCGTTCAGGCTACGATCCCCTGGCAGGGCCCTGTACCACCGAACCTCGTATCGCGTTGCGAAGCCAAGTCGATACATCTCAAGTTAGGGGTGCCGTACGTTACACCATACTCTCTGCGCATGTGTAGTTGATAGCTATATTGGGCATCTAATGGAGTATTGGATTGTCACGTCTTGAGACGAATTTTGCTTCTCTCCTTCAAGAACCCAAACATCGTACAACCTCTATCCAACCTCCTTCTTTCCCATCCACCGATCGACCTGCAGCCTGAGGAACATCGACGTCCCTCCCACTTTCTCGCACCTCTCACCTACTCGCCAAACGAATCAGAGGAGCGACCCGGAGATCGATACTTTACCTAGCCCGAGGCAACGCAGAACGTCCGTCATTGTCCCTCGACCGGTGCGCGTCTCACACTGTACTGCGAAGATGAGTCCGCTCAGTTTCGGGATATCCAGGGATAAAGGAAATTCACACCTTGATACGCAAAAGTACATATGTTGAAAACGGAGGGCGGAAGCTGGAGTACTGAGCGAACGGAATGAAAGTTCCCGGGCCCTTATTAGCTGATGAGAAGACAGTCGATCTGCGAAATGAGCAAAAAAAAACGTCTGAAGGCCGAATTGAGAACTTGAAGTCGAGTTCGGTGCTATTTCTAATTATTTTCGGCGACACACTAGAAATCCATGAGAAACAAAGACGTAGCCTATCTAATCCTCTGGGTAACGAGCGCCAGTTGCGCAGGAACACTGACGTCCCAGCTATCACCAAAGAACGAGAAAACGACTCGTCGATGTTCACAAGGTACGTCAAAGGTACGCCTTCATCGTAGCCTTTCTTTTGGTGTAGTGTGTTGCTGAAGAACAGAGATAGAACCCGTACTCGACCCTGATTTCATTCCAGCAATTGCTGAGTGGTTCGTGGTTCTCGGTCGGAAAGGAACTGTCCTCACTCCAAGTCTTCGTTCGGTGGCTGTGAGTCTACGACCCCGGGTTGCGTTTTGAAACTTGATGGATATATATTCAAGGGAGTCACAGGGGTGGGAGAAGCGGTACCGGTGTTCATAGCAAGTCGATGTATGTATATCAATGATTTTTTCCATCAGACGGCTGATGTTGTTTTGTTCGAGGGCGTGAGTTTTTTCCCCTTTCAGTTGAGTGCGTGGCTGATGAGAATGACGCGAATAGACCGGAAAAGACGGTGGAATGGTACGCGCGCGTTTCGTGTCGGTTTCGTGTTGGGCAAGTCGGGTGGGGTCTCAAGTTCGGATGAAGCACAGCAAGCTTAGGGTTATGAAGGTTGGATATATCGTTCCGAGGAACGAGCATTTGAAGTATTTTGATCGATGGGTTAAGATCTATCTACCCCTTCCCATGTGTGGTAAGCGGGCGCCTGTGCAAGTAACATATGTAAAATCCTGTAGAGAAAACTATCTCTTCATCTAAAAGGGTGAGGATAAGGAGGACGGTTTTGTTTCCTATTCTCCTTTGCGTATGTATGAGTCAGGCTTGCGCTAGCCATCCATGTACTGGATGAAATTCGGATTTTCTCGTTTGAACAACAAATAGAAGATTTCTGTCCCTTTGTTCTCTTATCGTGAATTGGTCATAAACATCATTTTAAAAAGTGAATGATGAGAGAAGAGTGAGTGTGCATATGGTGTCTGGCTGCTCATGCGCATAGTGAATGCATGTACGCGAATAGCAAAGGGAAGGGAGATCCGGAAAAGACTAGTCACATCCTCGCACCAACACAACAAACATCCTCGCGAAGCGTTTCTTCACTCTCCCCAACGTGTGTCCTATTCGATTCTGCGCAACTCGCTCGTCACTACTTCATGTGCAATAATAATAGCTTGGAAGGAAGGAACTCACGCCCCACGGCCCGCCAGCATGTGATCGTCTCCTCGTGCTGAACCTCTCGGTGCTCCACGGCGGAGGCGTGAATGTTAGTCTCCGTGCGGGAACTGAGACGACGGACCGCGCGTCGTCATAGTCATCCCTACGTGCGCTTGTGTATGCGGGCGGCCAGGCGGATGTTAGCGAGACTACGGAGTCCATCTGTGTTATGTTGATATAAGCTCGGCGTTGGACAAGTAAAAGAGACGGGAAGCGTACGGGAACGAGGCTCTTCATGTGTCCATATGGACCCAAGTTCCGTTGGGTGGTGTTGGCGGTGGTCTGGGGGTTGAAGGAGTGAGATCAGGATTCGCGCGGGTTGACGAACAACAAGGAGGAAAGCAGAGGTACGAACGTCGTTCAAGGCATAGATATAACTCGCAGAGCCGCTGTATGGATGGCTCATGATCGTGCAGCACTAATCATGCACGGTGGTACCAGGGACTCCTCGGAACTCAGCAGGTGGAGTCGTCGTTCGTCGTCAAGTTGAAAGCCTTGAAGAAGGCGAGCCCAGACCACCAGACGAGTCCGAAGCGCGTAAGCAAGAAGTTAAATTCCAAAGAAGACCTCCAAGCCTGCCGGACGGACTTGATAAAATCGCTAAGTCAAACAACCAAGCGGACAGGCGGGACAAGTGGGGTGGTCGGGGCGACAAGCGACGCACGAGGTGCTGATTGTCGATATATATGCCACTGGACGCATGCGCGCGAAATCGAAGCTCCAATCTATGTTCAGATGACCAAAGATCATGATGACGCAGTCACCGGGGTAAATAATCCACGAAGGACTCGACAGGTCATCATTGACATTGGCAGTTCGTTGATTTTCCCATTGGGTGAAGTGGGGAACCCTCGTTTCGTAAAGGATAGCTATTCGAGGCGGATTCTAAGTTGTGGAGCTGGATTAGAGGCAGATCTAGACCATCGACCGAGGATTTAGTGGATGTTGATCAGATACGAGGCATGCTCGAGCGATGGGAGTGCTCTGCATATAGTATTCAACACGATAACTGAAATTGGAACGCCACTTGGCATAGGTACATTATCTATGAATGCCATTTGGGAATCGGCAACAAGGCAAACGTTTGCAGTGAGCTCCTAGTGACTTTTATATAGACTCTCGCTTCCGAAACGGACTGATGTAGAAGTGTAATGATGGAAGAAGGCTGTGTTTTCGGACCTGTCGGCCTTGAGTGAATCAGATCGGCGGTCAATATTCAACGCCGAACCTCACGATTCCGGTATGGCTGTAGACTTGTTATGCCCCTCATCATCTACTCAAACAATAGCTGGATTAGCTAGAATATACGCGGTTACACCTTGGTCTGGCAGAGTCCATTGGGAACAGTTCCTGACGCGACGCGTCTCGGCACGTGATGGGAACATCCACATGCATGATCAACCTGCTCCATTTGGATCAGTCCTTGTTTTTTTTTCTTGTTTTCGACATGGCGACTCGGGTAACTTATTGTGGCGGAACGCTTACAAAGATCATTGAAAGTCTATCTGTTTACAGCGAATCTGGCGTCATGTTACTCAGCATCTGATTGACTGCATTCATGACTGCTTATCGTCGTGTCGCTCGTACCGTCCTTCCTGTTCCTTCTCTGTGCAATCTTAGGGTTGGCTTCTCCTCGTTCCTAGCATAGCTATTGGTTTCCTTGACAACAGTCTCAAGGATTTGGCATTGTCCTCTGACGTGTTATTCTCTGTGTTATTATTTTTCCTTGTCCATGTGGATCTACACTGGCGACAGCGCAATATGTATTGTTTTCGTATTCCTTGAAAGCACGTCCGAGTATCGAATATCTCTCCTTACATACGAATATATCTTCTCTTTATTTCGGTGAGTTCTCTCCTTCGCAACTAATCCTCTCGCTCAGTATTGCTCTAGATCATAAGTTTTGACTTGCTTTAAACTAGCAAACGAGACGATGACTTCTTCTATCACAATCCCAATTTCACTTATATGCACATTTACACCCGTTGTTAACGTAGGGGCTCCTCCTGTTCAGGTGCACGTCCCTCCCTTTCAAACGCAAGTCCCTCCCCTTCAAACGCAGGTCCCTCCCTTTCAGGAGTATGTTCCTCCTTTTCAGGCGCATTATCCTCCCTTCCAAGCGCGGGTCCCTCGCTTCGAAGCGCAGGTTCCTCCCTGTCAGCACTGTCCAGGTCCCATGCAAGATCATGCTACGGAACCAGATTTCCCCCGAGCGCACATGCCTATCCCACCAACCGGCCAGTGTTCCCATCGAAAGCCCCAAGGCAGGCACTCTATGTGTCAACCGGCCCCTCAGAACATGCAATACAAATTCCCGACTGAGCAGATTGTTACCTCTATGCCTCTAGACACGGTTATACAGCGATTCGCTCCCGACGATCAAACGCACAGCGATACTTCATCTCAATGCTATTCCCTGGACGATGAATCTATCTATGAACAGGACGCATTGGCGGAAGATTTCCAAAAGGATACAGACCTTCGAATGGCACAGGAAAACCGAGGTGTTGACAGGAAGACTGCGACAACAACCATTAAGATATATCTGCCTCCTACAGATCAAGATCATTCACGTTCAAATCCCGACACAAGAGAACAGGCGTCTTCGTCCAAAGGTCTCGTATCGCAGGAGAAAGGAATTATCCCATACATAGAAGCAAAGGCGTCGCCCGAAGGTCCTGTATCGCAGGACTATGGAAATATCCCCGACGATCCAACACAGGCACCTTCGACCGAAGCTCCTGTATTGCAGGACTACGGAGCTGTTGATGATGACCCAGTCAATACCCCTTTAAAGCCAGGAAGAATTTCAAGGTACCTAAGTTTCAGAAGAAGAAAAGTGTCTGTTTCGAAACCAGACGAACAAGATGCGACCCCTTCCGAGCAGCCCCTTGCGCAACGAGCAGCCTCCGAGCGTCGACCATCAAAGTCCTTTGGAATGAACGATGGTCCGTCGCTGTCGCTCCCGAGGAGAATTCTCGATAGTCTTGCAAGTAACACTGCAACTATAACACATATCGAAGTTGAACCTTCAATCAGCATCACGACATGCATGCATCTCATCTTGCGCGCCCCCGCGCTCCGCGTCCTTGTTGTCAACTTGCGCGAAGCTTCCTCGAACGATGAACAGTGGCCTAATCGACCCTTGCCTCTCCAATCTTCCTTGGAAAGACTATCCATCAAGACTTCTGTTCGTCCTCGGCAGCTGCTGACATCTCTCAAGTTGCCCAATCTCACGAACCTCAAATTGAATGCCCTTCATGGGGATTTCTCCCGCGAGGTGAACCTGGGACTTCGGAAGTTATTGGAAAATTCGTATTGTTCTCTCAAGTCCCTCTCTCTGATCGACGTATATCCCAGACAAACGGAGCTGATAAGTTGCCTGCACCACAAGGCATGCGAGACGCTACAAGAATTGACCATTCGCTCCACGCTGCCATCTGAAGTAACGACACCGTACATCAGACGATGCATTACTTCCATGACTATCAGGGCTCTTGCAGCGAAGACGGACACGGGTCCCGCGTTATGCCCAAACCTGAAGAGACTGCAATTGAGCTACTGTGATTCATCGAGTAAAATCTTCCTAGATATGGTCAAAACTCGCGTTGGACCTGGACCGTTCCATATTGAATATGCCTTCCGTCATCGAGGAACTGACTCTGACCTAGTTGCAAGAGAATTGGCTGTTTTATCAGATACCCACCCTCTTACGTTCCGCGTAACGCAAGTACAAGTAATCAGTGCTGATACATTGTAATTATAATTCGTTCGATACCCTGGTTTCCCGTTTAATTATATATTGTGTTTCTACTCAACCCTGGGTTCATCGAAAGATGATGTTCGTCAAAATCTGGCCTCTCGAGAAAAGTTTGAATTGTCCAGTCGTTTCTAATTTTGCGACTGGGCGATGTCGTTTTCATCCGAACCTGACATATACGTATACTCGAGTGAGGCCATGTAAATATCATACGACATACGGATGAAGGGACATACCGAACTCGAGTCACCATCACGATCGTAGGGTTGTGAGTATCTTCGACAAAAGAGAAAGAATGTAAGTAATGTACTGCGAGAGTGCATCTTTTACCTGCACATCCAATGTTCGGATGTTTTTTAATTTTCCACCCTTAACATGATACCAATATCGCTTGTGAAAGAAAGCCTACGAATAAAGGAGTGGCATGCGAACAAGAGGCACTAAGAGGAAGGCAGTGCAGAGTATACACCCACAGACGAATTGGAACTGAACCCGGAGATATTGTCCTGAATTCGAGTTTGGACTCCAGAGTGAGCAAATAAGACTTGAGCAAGACCAGGTCTCATTTGTTTGATAGGTTTTACTTCCATCGAACGAGAGGCTACTACGACGGTCAGACTTAAAAGCCAGTTTCTGCCCACAAGTTACGATTTCGGCAACTTCAATGTGGGCCGGCGATTGCCGCGGTCAGTAAGTTTCGGATCGGTTCTCGAAATTTTGTTGCGCGCGTCTCATCCGACCTACATACATTGGCTGTGCAACTCTGTGCAATTGGCGCTAGTTGTCGGAATTGGTTTTTGCATTATTGAGCATCATGGCAACTTTTCCGTTTTCACTGACGCCACGCAACCATCTACTTACCGAGTACATATGCAGTATAAGGACCAAGTAACATTTTTGTCGTTATCTCATGCGGCACTGACTTCGTGCTCTGAGGAAAGCTCACTTCACCTCAGGGGCTATGTCTAATAACTTCCTTGGTCATACTTAAAGTAGTGGTGAGCATAGTTAATGGGTTCCGTTGTCGGCAATATTTACAGAACTCGGCTAAAGCACCAGAGTGTCATAGCCTCAACCAAGACTCGCTTCTGCATTGAAGTTATGCGTAAGTCATGTTCGGGTCCTATATTTTTGATATTTTTGTCTTTGCTGAAGTACCCTATGTCGAATCTGAGTGCGGTTTCAAGCAATGAATCTTCTCGGCCGGAATCCCGGGGTTATGCGCCGCTCAAAACCGAAGACGAAACGTTTCTGGCTATCTCACTCATTCCTGCAGTATGTCAAAAAATTGCTGAACATAGGTCGGCCATCTACAATACTGAAGGTAACTTAAGCGGCGTAAAAGAAGCATGCAAGATCATTAACTCAAAATCTAAAGCTGCACAGCATCTTCCTGACGCTAATTCGGTTCCAACAAGGTCACTTCGCTCACTAATGCGTCGACAACAGGCAGGCGATAAATAGCCGTCTGTCCTCATAAACTGAGTTATTGCCATTCCTCACCCGTACAGAAGAAATGAACTCAATCGCCCGTCCACTCCCGAGAGCCTCCCTCCTAGAATCCCTGACAGACTCGAACATGCGGGGTCTCCTTCGCTCCGCGCTTGATTTGGCCCACGAAGCAGTGAAATTAGACACATCGAACGACGGTCGAAGAGCTCTCAACAAGTATACTGAGAGTGTTTGGCTGCTACGCGAACTTTTGGAGCGGATCAGGGCGTGTGGTAGCCCGAGAAACAGTAAGGCCTACGCCACTGTGGAAGAGCAGAAGAACGAAGAAGACAGGGTTCAGGACATTGTGCGTCAATGGTAGACGTCGTCTTATTGATATCTAAGCTGACCAAGCATTAGCTAGACACCTATATTATACGAATAGGAATTCTGAGGGAAGTATACGGTGTCGGAGACACGTTTCCGGAATCGTGATTTTCTACGGGGAAGTCGAGAAGGAAGATAGGTGTAGAAGATACACAGGATAGGCTGCCATCAGCTTTTGAGGTGCGAATGATTCTCTACTAGTGTCAGGTTGTTTCTCATGTCTTGACCTCATAAGCGCTTGCCGAAGTGTCAACACTGGATTCGTCGAAGACTCTACAATCTCTTCGGATTCGCATCCGGTCGCAATTTACTTGCACCAGCTTTTGGGTCCGGATGTACCTAGTTGGTCCCAATAAATGTCTTTTGGATGCATCGCTTGAGCAAATACAGCGTAATGGCGATGCTCGGAAGTGTGTAGGTAACTTACAGCTATGATATGGCTGCGTTCTAAGGCCGAAGGTCGGAAATTTGATGACATATCTGTACCAAGTGGTCTGCATCATGAGGGTACGTATATCAGTAGCTGTTTCCGATTCACTCCGCTGTGTATGCTGTAATAATCCGATGTCAAGGCAGTGATCACTGAAGTACTTGACGTTGTGCCTGACGCGCAGTGCCTGTCGCGTCTTGCGTGACAGTCACGTGTGTCTCACTTAAACAAGTGACCAGGTTTGAATTTCGTCGATTATCTTTGCCTTGCTGATCTTGCCACTGCTTCCCCAATTTTCAGTCTGTATTTCCTTTGAAAGTCCTCGGACTTAGCTGTAAGCGGTGCTCGACGAACATTGTGAAAGG
>JAGGAW010017207.1:0-48448 GCA_017657375.1 Termitomyces sp. T27 | reverse complement strand
CCACCTGGAATGAGAATGCTCAGAATTTTGTTGTCGAAATTTCCAAAATTTTGTCCGGCTGAGCCTCAAATCCGCAAAATTTCCCCTCAAATCCGCTATATCGCGGACAAGGTTTCTCGGGAGCTTCCCGGGGCCTAACACATTTCTTGCTTATTTGGTTTCGATGGATATGCCAAACATCACGCTGATGCCTTCAACAGCCAAGTTTATGCAGTCTCGTTTGCCATAATGACGTCTAATTTTCAGCAAGCTCAGGCAGAAGGGCTATGCCTCCGCTATCCAGAGAATCTTCCCCTTCACAGAGAGATAAACTATGAAACTGCAATCAATATGCTATTGCGAGCGATGGCCATGTCTACAAGTGTACCCTTTACATGGGGTTTTGTTGACAAGCCTCCTGGTAAGTCGCTTGATTCGCGTTTCTGACGCATTCTCGAAAGCTGATCAAACCGATTCCCTAGAGGGTCAAGTGCTGCTTCTATTTCTACCACCCCAATCACCGTTTCCCAACGACGGCCTTCGTTTCCAAGAACAAGAGGTTAAATTTACCATCCCTGCCGGCAGCAACCGCGTGAGTAGTCAATAACACTATTCAATGATACCATCGGTGAAGCATTGGAGCATTGACTGACTGATATCTATAACAGGAACTTGAAGTGCACGAGGTGAAGTTTGGCTTCGTCCCAGGGGGTCAAGACTCCAACGCCTGGCGCTGTCGACGGCGCTACCGCCTCATCAAGGGCGGCAATCCTTCCCTCGTACTGGTACATTATACACAAGGACCACAGGCACGTGAGTCGCGCCTCCTGCGATTTCGCCGGATCCTGAACTTATAAACTTACCAACAGAGATCCTCCCGTCAATGATGAACCATCCTGTTCGCAACTATCCGCTTCGCATTGTCACTGAGCCATCTGTATATGTAGCGGGAGAAAAGATGGGCCAGAAGGTGTATCCTCCTGGTGGTCCCATGCAGTCCTCTGCTCCGGCGATGCAACAGCCAGGAATGCCCATGAATTTCTCCCAGCAGCAGGCTATGGTCACGCAACAGAATAACAATATGGAGTTGTTGGAGCAGCGGAGAAGAGAGCAGGAGCAGAGGGTGCGAGCGCAGGCTGGAGCCGCAGCAGGGGTGAGTATCCTCGTTGGTCTTCTACTTCCATCCTCGACTAATCATAGCAGCGACCACCGCGGCCCGAAGACGACGACTCTGGAGGTAAGTCCTTTGCCGTTTTGCTGCCAACGAGCATCTTACGAGGATATTGCAGACGAAGTCGATCACATATCAACACGAACCCTTGCCCTCAACAGATACAAGCGCAATCACGAAATGATGAACGAAGTATTCAAATTTGCAGCATACGGTGCGTTTTTTCCCCCATCTACACCTCATGTAGATGTAGTCTCACATAACGTTCTCATCAGGTAATAAACACGCACCTCCACCGCCTCGACCCTATTCCATCTTCGACAAAAATGAGATTGAGCAAAAAACGGTTTGTACATTCATCAATTAAATCATGATATCAGAAGTCGAACTGACATGATATGGTCCCAGGCGAAACTCCGAGAAGAGATTGAAGTACTCAAAGCCAGTCTTGCCGAGCGAAGAGCAGCCCGTCAACAGGACCGACCAGATGTTGTGATGACCTTTGGGGGCGATGGGATACCCGCATAGTGCTTCTTGTATTTTTTATTCTTTTTCTTGGTGTTCTTGTAAGATATCTAACTTGTGGCCATGTATAACCCGATTTTCCATGGGCAAGTGTCTCTTGACTCGCAGGTCTTTGACTTTGTCCTGTATGCCGAAGGTTGTACGCGAAATCATTAACATTCTTCAGCTCACTTCAGGCTATCCGCGTTCAAATTAAAGAACCGTTATCGATGCAACGATCATATATTACTCTCACTGATCACAGGACTGGTGGTTGAAAGCCAGAGGATCGTACGCCTATAGAAAGGAAAGCTGTGAACTGCTGTGTTGAAACATTCTGATCACAAACTAACGAGGAAGTGCTCAGAACGAAGCTTTTTCTCATCAAATAGACAGTGCAAATGGTGTGTTGATGAGCTGACAATGATGAAGCCGCTCTGATGTACACACATGAGACGTGAATATTTGTGCCAAAATAATACCATGCTGATTTTCTTGGCATCTTACCTCTTGTCCACCATTTTCCTCAAGTGAAGCAGGTTTATGGTACGAGCCGTTTTACCCTCAGAAAATTGAACAAGCCTTTTGGATACACCAATCCCGGGAAGCAAGAAATTTACGCCACTGGTAGAAAAAAACTCGTTCAGATAGGCCTGCCTAGTTAGAGACAAATGGCATCGTTGAAAAGGCTACATGAAGAAGAGCTCGATTGATCAATGTCAGGGTACTTGCTACGACCCTGCAGTGCGAAAGCCAACCACTCCTTTGCCGCATCATGCTTGCATGTTCGGCCACATAGTATACACTGCTCTTGTCCGAGGCCAGTGGTGTCACCGCGACTCGGAGTCTTTCCAAGGAACATGAGAATGATATATTGTACAATCCAGTACGTATGCAGAAAGAAAAAAAATGAACGAATGACTAAGAACGAAAAACTCGTAGTCTTTCGTAACGGGTTTGCCTGATTGGAAGCTGGGAAGCATAGTGAGAGAACTATAGAATAATTGATGAATGCAAGGGAGAAGATAGGTAGTATGCATTATAATAGAGAAGGTGTTAACCATAATAACGACAGCACAAATGTCAATCCAGAGAATCAAAAGACGAAAGAGTGGAAGGGATCATATAACAGCCCCCGAAAATCCGTGAAGTCAACCAGCCAATTAACCCACATACAACTCACATGATAACACACTTGCAGCATCCGCCGCCTTCATCGTCCCGATCCTCCGGTAGTTGTTGCGTTACCTTTGGCCGTCTCTCCGGGTCCGCGGTCGTAGTGATGGGCACAGAAGGGTTGACCTTGATCGAGGGGCCAGGAGGATAATCCGCAAACGGTGCTGGCGATGGCGCCGTACGAACAGGAAGCCGTATCTGATCGTGACTATTGATGTCCGTCTGGTGGAGTGAAGGTACCGAAGGCTTTTCTTCCTCGGGTTGGTGTTCAGAAACTTGGGGTTGAGCCTGCCCGAACTCGTCCATGGGGATGGACTCTTGTGCTGCGTCGACACGTTGTCGCCGATACTTCGAGTCGTCATAGCCAAAGGTACCAGGTGCCTGCAAGGGCGAACAGAAGGTCAGAGGGGCAAGGGGTTAGAGAAGGATAGATAAACACACAGGGGCAGGTGTTTTGTCGACTGTCCGCGGCGAGGAATTTCCATCTGCTTTCTGGTAGTGCTCGTCCAGACCCTTCTTACGCGCCACGACGGGAAGCACCACCTGCGTTACGTAAAAATCAGTATTATTTATGGGAAACAGGATTAAGAGGGAAACATCATTCAAAATAAAATGGTACTCACATCGTCCCAATTACCTTGATGTGGTACAGGCTGAGTCCACTCGGGGATGGCATCAATCATCGTCTCGTCGTTGTCACCTCCAGGCGTTGGGTATCGCGCTACACTCCTCCGCTTCGCCTCCTCATCCAAATCCTTCTTTGACGCCACTGTTTTCGCGCGTGTTTTCCCAGCCGGTGTTCTCGGCTTTGAGGCAGCCCGTTTACCTGGTGTGGCCTTGGAATGCTGCTGTGAGCGATGTCGGGCGTGTGGCGGTGGTGTATGGGACGATGAAGGCGTCGGAGGAGGCTCGCTCGCGCCACGAATGAGCGGTGTCGGAGTCACGACGCGCGACTCGGATGACTGACGAGAACGTGCAGGTATCTTTGACGGCCGAACAGTGGCATTTCGGGAGTCGGACCGTTTAGATTGGACGGTAGGAGATGTAGGTGTGGTGCTGTAGGTGTCATGTGTCGTCCATGAGGTCTCTTGCAGCGGTGAGGTCGTTCCATTCGACGTGGCACGGCTCACGCCCTCGTCAAAGGTGCTGTCGTCGTGTCTCCAAGTGTGTTCGTCCTCGTCCTCATCGCGTGCCCCATAGCCATAGACTTCGTCTTCATCGTGATGCCCTCCTTCCGACCCGTCCAGATCTGTCAAAGGCGCCTCGTCCAGCACTCTCCCAACCTGTCTTGCGTCTTCATCATCCAGATGCAGACTTTCCCGCTCTCTGCTGCCATCCCCAATCCCCGACACACTGTCCGCTCGTTTCCTTCTCGTCCTTGTCAACTCTCGTCGCTCACGCTCCCGTGCCCGTATCGTGTGCCCATAGTTCGCGATATCCAGCATCTCTTGCCTTCGGCCGACGCGTAGTTCGCCGACACCACCATTACGGGAAACTTCACCACGATACCAGTGCTCAAATGGGCGTTCTTCGGAATCTTTTGAAGGCCGCGGAGGTTCAATATCCGGAGAGGCTGACCGCTGTGAGGGTGTCTTGGAAGATGAAGCGGAAGCGGGGTTGAATGGCGGAGGTTCGTTCAGGAGGCCGAGACCCACGTTCGTGTTTACGTGTACGGAAAGGGAGGGGCGAGGCATGGCAATGGGAGTACGTTGGCCGTTTTCTGCAGACACAGGGGTGGTTGGGGTACTATTGGTATGTTGATGGTTACCATTGGGTATTGGAGACGGAAAATCATGGTCCTGATTTGAAGCATCTGTCGTGACCGAAAGAGGAGGCGAGCGCCCTGCAGGTTGTGGTATTCGTGTCGGCCGTACATCGAGACTACGCAACGATTTTCCATTCGTCTGCGGACTACCTTTGGCCTTTGGGCGCAGAGTTGTTCCGTGGGTAACTTCTGATAGGTATGGCTGGGAGTAAGTCCTTGAGCGTTGAAAATGTGACGCTGGGCCTGGAATGGGAGACGAAAGCTTTCTTTTCGTTGGAGTGACGTTTGGTCGCGAGTTCGCTGGTATTCGGTCCACTGTTGTTCGGGTCACTGATTTCTGATATTGATTCCGCGTCGCACTAGCATTACTCTGGAGAAAAGGAGATGACGGGGTATCTCTGGCATTGATATAGGTGGTAGCCGTTGCCAAGTCGGTATGCATTGAGATAAAGTGGTCGTCCTGGGACGCCAGCGACACTGCAGACATGCGTTTCGCGAGCGTCCGACTTTCAATTTGGAGGCCTACGTCGAGAGTAGTCAGAAAACGAACTTGTGTGTGTTCTGAACCATACGTTTCCTGAGAGCAGGCACAACCTCCTCGTCCCAAGACGGGCCGTTTACTGGGTACCGTGCGGTCTGTATTTGAGCCATACTCACCGCCCCGGCCCGCCAGACAGAATGAGAGAGCTCCTGAAGGCCAGGTAGGCCAGAAGACAGGGGAAACGGGGGTCCACACAGGACAAAGTGAATGTCGGCCACCAAGATGGCGAACACTACAAATTCTGACCGTGAGAGTAATCCCGCTTATCGGTCCAGTAGAATCCATCACAATCCCTTTTATAGTCTAGTCCTCCAGGCTTCAAGCTTCAATACCGACTGTCGCGTAAATGAGGCGCTTCTTGACCTTCCTTGACCTCATGACCCCCGAACTCGAGGGCCTCTCGATGACCTCAGGCTCTGGCATCAAAAGATCCCTCCGCATTTCGTCGGAACTCTCTTTCCAAAGCCGAGAACACGTCACGTCGACCACTTTGCCATCTGTCGTGGGTTATTTGAAACGTTTTGAGAAGCGCCGTACACTGCCTTTTGGTTCGGCGGCTTTGTTAAGGTACGTCTTTCGCTGTGCCTCGTTGAATATGTTGGTATCAGCATTCAAATCCAGTGAGCGTTGAAACGTTGATCTTTAGCTGGCGCATTTTCCCAAGGGCTCATTCAGCCATCCGGCGCTCGAAATCCCCAAGGGTAGTATTATATATATCTGGGAGTGCAAGTTCTTGTTGGATGGTTCTTATCACGTTGATTGCCACCCCACCAAAATGTGTGTATTCAAGTTCTCGAATGTAGCAGTCCAGAGTTTCGATCGTTACGATCATGGAGTCGTGTGGCGGCATCTTCCTCGTTACCCGAAGGAGCGCGTAATCTAAACAAAAAAAGGACTCGGAAATCCTCGAGCGTCTCCTCGGACGAAAATCTGCAATATGAGTATAGCTCGGAAGTGGACTGCCAGCAATTGTTTCCCTCTCTTTACCTGACTCTACGCCACCATAACTGCCAGCATCGAGTGTCACCCGGCTCCCAATTTTTGACGGAACAATCACTGTCTCTGATGTGGTTCTGAATGGTGCCTATCATTGCATCCCAGTAAGGTGATGTCTGGACTTGTACACCGAGAATCCTTCATGGAGGCTCTTATTCCTCAAATGTTTCGTCCCTGGACCTCTTCAAGTCAAATTAAACAGGTACAAGGCCCAGGAACAAATCATGCCACGTAAACTGGTGCGAGAACATTGTCTACGTCGTATATTCAACTGAGGTCAAGGAGAGTAAAAGGCGTGGTGAAGGATGGAAGACGTCGCTTTGAAGGTGTCAAATATCGTATAATGCCATCCCTCCTTTCTCATACACAGCCTTAGAATATCTTCAATGTCCGAAAACATTCTTTAGAATATTATGCATCCCTATGGGATGTACTACCACCTGTACTTATGACGTGACACCTGACAGTGTTCAGAGTGGCTTGGTACGATGGGATGGTTGTCATCCCTATATCATTGTTCAAGATTCCAGCCTTCGGTGAACTGTTCAGCCAACAAACACATCACGACTTTGTCCAGGATAAGATTAATTAGGTCTCATGCTATGTTTCCGACAGTCAGCAAGGACAAGCACAGTTATATTGAATCTGGTTCTGCGCATCTGCCGGGTCTTCGGATCCGGAATAGAAAGACTTGTCTTTGTGACTTAGTAAACCGACAATTGGTAGGTATTCCTTCAGATATTCTTTGCTTAAAGCTGTCAAACATCTGTTTCCTGGCATATATATACTTCTCGAAGAGAGATTACATTGATTTCAAGGGTCAAGTGCAACAATCATGCGGAATCAGAACCACAAGTAGTTGAAATTTGATATGTATAACCCGCAGTCAACAGATTGTCCTTATCCAGGCGGACCTCGTCGGTGGCGAAAGTGACATTGATTGAATACGTCCCGATAGCATCCAAATCGTTGATAGCGAGACGCGTCTTGTTGGTAAACTCCGTGAGAAGCTTGTGGTCTTTCCACCACTTGATAGTATAGCTCTCGTTTGCGCGTGGCTGGGGCTCGCGGAATTGTGCAAGCGGAACCAGCTTAAGATCAAGGGTCTTCATCCATCCGGAAGTTGAGCCCTCATTTGACTTTGATGCTCCCTCACAACTTTCTTCGATGCCATCGATGAGGCTAACACGACGCAAGAGAGCGAGCCATAGACCCTCGATGCAGACTTTACAAAAGTCAGGCGTGATAACAGAGCGCATAAGGCAATCGTCGTTTGTTGGTCTGTATGATGTCTGGTTGTCTTCGGAAAAGCTGGATAAGAAATCATAAATGAACACTGAAACATAATGAGGATTGATACAAACGTTGGATAAACTCCGTAATTTCCTGGAACAGAGATGAACCTAAGAACGATAAATCATAAGCTATGGTACATTTCCCAACTCGTGCAAAAAACATACTCATCCTCTGTCCCAAATTCGAGGATCTCTACACTACACAATTGGGCAACACCTTCCCTCTCCTGATTGAGGAGGGTGAACTTCACTTCATGTGGTCCGCCATCCAAGCTTATGTCCTTTGGTATGTCATAGTGCCAACGGTCCAGACCAATATCCTCCCGCGGCACCCAATTGAGATCGACTCCATCTAGCTCAACTTTGAGGTCACTGGCCTCAGGAAGTCCGGAAAGTGAGAACTTCACGAGATATCGAGCGTATGTGCCTGACGACGTAAAGGTTGTTGACCATGATGTCGAGGTGTTGAGCAACGTCCATGGATATGACTGGATAGGCATCACAGATCGCTCAACTCGAGGCGGAATTTGTGACTGTCCTGAAGAAAGCCAATGTGCCCAGGGGACAGGTTCGGACAAATTGTGATAAGCATTGACTCCGAAGTAAGCGAAACCACCATCGTACTCTTCACCAACGTCAATAATTGAATGACCCAACTCATGACGCAGAACAAGTGGACCGTTGGCGAGCGACGATGTTACCACACTAGCATGGTCTTTGAGTACGAGACGCATAAAATGATTGGGCCGTCTTACGTGAAATCGCCACCCAAACCTGTCAGGAGAGTTAACGGAAATCACAAGTTTATATGCGTTTTGTAACACTGACCACCGTAGTAGGGATCATTACCTGTGTGATTAAGCAGGATTGTCATCCAATGAAAAGCATGGCATTACCTAACAAGATTGGATAGTCACACTGATCTCCAAGAGAGTCGCAGGCCGCTCTAGCAACTTCAGGCTTGCTGTAATACACTCCTCTGAGTTCTGTGCCGTCTCGGTACAGGCCAAACGGTGTACTATTGGGGGAAGCTGTTGAAATCATGGGTCATAGATGACGAGTGCGGAATTTACTCCTTTGGCTGTCCGCCTACACCGATGCCACTCTTTTCAGCAGAAAGCAGAAATCAGTCGATATTGTGTTATACATTAGGAATAATGAACAATTAACCTCCATGCTTGGTGAAAAAGCTGCCCAGAAGTTGAGAAGAGGTTTAACGTCAGCAAAAGTTTGGTTTGTAGATATATCTTCAGCAAGACGAGTCGCATCTTGAACGAACTTATCCCGTTCTTCCGAGAGATCTTAACGTAGTGTAAGGAACTTCCATAGGAATGACTGAGTGACCTACATCCATCTGAGAAGAATACAAGATCAACCCGGTTGTTGATTGGCCCAGACACAACTAGAGGATGCAATTCGAGAGGCGGGCTTGGGACGACTTCATATTTCGTGCCAATTGGGAAACCCGCTTTCTCACATTTTCCTGAATGTAAGTCTGACTGAGGTTGGTTTGGGTTGGTGAAAACAACCTGACTACTAGGTCCAGCCTGAGAACATCCTTCGAAGTTCATATGGTTAAGATAAGGAGCAGGTGCCTTTGATCAGATTCATGTAAGCATTCCTACTCACTGAGAACAGATAGAGCTAGGAGAAGGGTTGCAAGCATTTTGTTCTATGTCGAGGTTGTCCCAAAGCTTCCCAAAGTGACGTGTCCTAACGCATAAATTAAAACCGCAACCGCGTGTTATGTTTCTCACGTGAGTGTGACCTTGTCAACCACCAAAGCTGAAAACCTCGAGCCTTTTGCTTTGTTTCCAATTGTCTGCTTGATGTTTTTGCTTCCTGGCGTCTCGAGCGATTAGAGGTTCTTCCATTGTGTCATGCCCATTGCCATTGGCCTCCAACTTTCAGGTCTCTCTCGAGACAATCAGCCCGGCGTTTCCCGAAACTTGAAGGTATCAATGTCTGCCTTCCTACCTTCTGAATTGGAAGAAAGGAGGCCCTCATCTGTTCCAGGCGCTGACATCGGGTCTGACAAAGTCATGTAGAGGTCCAGAGCTGTTTCCAACAATCTCCTCGAGCATGAGTCTTACGGTTGCATGCCGACAGCTCCACATACGGAGAACCGCGTCAAGGTGTCGTGACAAGCCCGAACGTTACAGATTAGAAATAATCTCTTTATGAGTGACCATGCGGATTGATACCTAAAACGTCTGGCGAGGCCCGCATTCCTTCAGGGAGACATTTTAACCTCTTAGCGGCCCAAGTTGGGATTTAGGCTACCCAAAGACGTCGACGACGGTGAGAAACTCCGAGTTTTGTATATAGTCTCTGAACTGCTCACTCCGCGGGGTTGGCATGTGCGTTATACGGCAACGACAATCTCGTCACGTTCTTGAACGTAGACTGTATGAATGTCGAGGAAGTGATTATACGTTCTACCTACGGTAAAATAGCAAGATCATTTAATAATGACCTATGCACTTGTACTTTTTCCAAACAGATTCTGACTTCGGGGTTCCAACCATGTTGTCTAGGAGGAAATACCTTACGTTCGCACGTGCCATAAAAGAGGTTATCGCCCGAACGACGCTGTGGTGTTCTCTGCTGAGAAGTTGTCCAACACTTCTGGCACCTGGTCCGTTCAATATTCGGAAAGTCGGTCCATAATGTCGGTACACGGACCTAGAACTCGCAAAACACGTACGGTAGGCAAAAAGGCAAAACAAACATCTACTCTAGTGACCAATGGGCAACTGCTGCTAGACTACGACAATAGGTAGGCGTATACTGACCCTGAGTGAAAACAGGGAGTACCTGACAAGTGGCGTCGCTCCAGATGTTTGGTTTTCTGCTGTTATCAACGATCAGACCAAGTTTATTCTTGAAGTTGAAAAATGGCATGAATCGTATGCTATAGACACAAAGATTGAGCGTGTGATGGTTCACCCTCTGTGTATGCTCTGTTCCTTGTCCTGGAATATTGTTAACACTAACTCAGTTGACATGCTCCGGCTTCTAGATCGTAACTGGGAATGAGTAAATCAGTTTCTAAGGCCGCGTCTGTCACTGAGAGACCTAAAAATATTTCTTCAAGTCCAAGGTAACTTGACAGATCTACTGCCAAGCAAAGTTGTTGGGACCGGTGAGTTTCAATGGATGTCGATGACGCAGACGGCCTATGGTCGGTTAACTGTATGATTGACTGATTGAAGACAGAAGGGACAATCAAAATGGTGGTCTCGATCCTTTCCTGTACTGTAACCTAAGTATTTGGTCCGAGGTCGATAGTTGAGCGCCAGTAATACTAACTACAGCGGTAGTGGTATTATGTTAATGATCCGGCCGTTCAATATCACGTTTAACTCTGACAGAAATAGTTTTGACTCTCTTGTGGATTTAATGAAGGTACTTATGTCATGAAAGGATTGATATCATGTACTTGAATATAGTGGTGTTGACATGGCACTCGTATCCAGTAGATATGATCACGCAATACGGCAATATCTACGACTGATTTGGAAACGTAAATTAGTATCTCTGTGGCCTCCTGGTTTCGCAAGTAGTCCTACTTCGAACGGAGGCCTTACTTAGTGATGACGAGTGATGACTATACTCAGAACCGCGCACGGAACCGTCAAATTCCAAACGGTATAGCCAAATAGTTGTCAACACAGATTTTTGCCTTCCCTTGGTGTGTCGACATACGACATATTCCACTCTAAATGGCCAAGACGGAACTCATCGACGAGCGAGTTTCCGTAGACCAGTGTAAGCTTGCTATCGATGCCCTTTACGCTTATGAAACCAAGAAGGAGGAGAGGCTGCAGGAGACAGAGCTGTTACCCGGAAAGGAGCCCAATATCTGGTTAAATATCACTGTCAAGAAAATACCCTCAGGACTCAAATTCAAGCCAGCGAAAATGTAAGGCAACCATTTCACCATCTGTTTATACTGACGTCGGAGAGGTAGCCCTATCGTTCACCCTCTAATCGACCCTAGAACAACGTCAATATGCCTAATCACGAAAGACCCCCAGCGGGAGTACAAAGACCTCCTTGAGACACATAAGATCAAGTTTATATCAAGAGTGGTCGGTATCGAGAAGCTGAAGGGTAAATTCAAACCTTTTGAGGCTCGGCGAATCCTCTTGAAAGAGAATGGCCTTTTCCTGGCGGACGAGAGAATTGTTCCTCTATTGCCGAAACTTCTTGGTGTCAAATGGTTTGAGGCGAAAAAGTGAGTTTTGGCTTAAATTCGTCCTCGTTCGATGCTCATGGGTAACAGACAGCCGATCCCAGTCTGTTTAAAACGTAAGGATCTCAAAAGCGAGCTGGAGCGCGCCGTGTCATCAACTTACATGAACCAAAATCGGGGGACTTGCACGTATGTTCGTCTCGCTTCGAAATCTTCAGTACTTATCTGGATATAGGTCGGTGAAATTCGCCACACTCTCTCATACTCCGAAGCAAATCCTCGAAAACCTCAAGGTCGCTCTACCCGCCATCACAAAACATATCGTGAATGGTTGGAACAATATACAAGCTTTGCACATCAAGACCAACTCTAGCGTCAGCCTACCGATATGGAGCTGTACTCTTGATGAGGCTGAGGAGGGACGATGGTCCACCGTCGAAAAAGTGTGGGCAGGATTCGGCACCGAAGTGGATCAAGAAGACTCCAATACCGCCAACGATTCGTCTGATACCATCAGTCAGTCGGAAGGAGATGACGTTGTTATGGCGAAGAACGAGCCGAAGGTTCAGGGCAAAAGGAAGAAGACGAGTCAGGAGGAGGAGCATGTCGAGAAACCGAAGAAAAAGGTGAAGGGTGTAACGAGACAACCGGTGACAGAACCTCCAGAATCTACGGCAAAACCATCGACAGTGACGTCTACCTCAGGCTCGACATCGAAATCCAAGATGATCGAGGGCAATGGAAGTTCGAAAAAACCGAAAGCAGACCTCTCGAGCGCTGCTGAAACCAAATCTATCCCTTCCAATTCCAAAAGCTCGAAGAAATTGGCCGTACCAGTTGAACCGGCGACTTTGGACGTGGCCGATGCTAAGCCCCCGGCCAATGCTACCTTAAAAAAGAAAAAGGCTTCCTTGTCCTTATCCACTGCTGCCGCCGGAAACACCGGGCAGAAAAGCAGGAAAATCGCTGCCGATCCCGCATCAGTATCTACTATGACGAATGACGAGCTGAAGCAGAAGCGTGGTGGGGCTCCTGGTGAAAAGAAGAAAAGTAAAATCAATGCAGCTGGAGCCAAGAGTGCGAAGGACCGAATTCTTGGTAAGAAGATTGCCCAATGATCCTCGGTTGCAGTACATAGTATGTACTTGATCAGTTGTGATATTCATTGGGAAAGGCTGTCTTTGAGTCCCATATGTCGTCCGTAAGAGCATTTTTCTACGGTGGGCTGTCTTCCCTCAAAATAATGATAAATATTTTCCAGAGCGAGTGCTTCCTGAAAGGCTCTTTCTAGAGCTACGCCTAGTTGCAATATTTGTATGGAAGCACCAAAAAATAGTTATAACATATTATTCATTACACATCTCATTTACAAATCCTTAAGGGATGAGTTTGAGGCAGTCTTCGCGATCGACTACAACATACATGATATTTCTTGAATTCATCGGAAATTCATTTCATATGGCGAACCCCCACTGGAAACATATTACTGTAGCTGAGGGAATAGAACGCTTCAGGTTATCAATATAATATCTATGTATAGAGTATTCCGGATTCGCTTCTAAGCCTGAAGTGGCTTGCCTTCGCCACCACATCAACGAAGCTTCGCATTCCCCATCCGGGGCAGTCACACTCTGCGCATGTTAGCATCTTGGAACAGCTTTCGCCATCTAGTCCGACTCAGGCTAAAGCTGGGTTTGGTAAGTTACTGTAATGCTTGATTCGATTCCTGTTGAGTGCCGTTGATCGCTTCTATCAAAGATCATGCATGGGGTAATGGGGTACGGAAATCCTCGATACTATGTATGAGCGCTTGAGCACTCAGAAGTCGAACGAAAAGCAACATCATCGTCACAGGCACAAAGATTACTTATTTCAAAAGCGCCTCGCGTTCAAGAAGAGTTGCCATTGGACTCTTTTCCCTTTGATTAATATTTTCGGTCAGTGCTACTTTCGCTGGAGATCTGTTCATTCATTTTTATTTCTGATTGAACAGAGGAAATCATGAGACCTCGGAGACGTGGCGTCAAGGTGCTGTTGAGGAAGACGTGGTGGACCATGGTCGTTGTGGACTATCTGAAGTCTACGTATGGGTACTATGTGATCGACCTAGTGGTAGGTCATTCCCGCGGCGCCAGGACTGCGTTACGTCGGGTTTGCACTACTCCTGAGGGTGGAAACATATCTGGTTTTGTAAACACCTTGAGACGATATTGAATGCATGTGAGTTATCCGAATCCCTCTCTAATTTTCAATGGTTTTGATACTGCTTGCGATTTTTTTTTCAGAAAATACTTGGTAACATCTTGCTATATTCTCCCAACAAGTCTTAACAGAGTTCAGCCCAGGTTACTGCCTTGAAGGCAAGTTTTTAGGAGCGTGGCTTTTATGAATGAAAATTTTCTGTTACCAGAAAACCAGTGACTGTCGAGATCTTCCCAGAAGACCTGGAAAACATCACGAAATGGAATACGTCCATCAGTGTAGTGTCTGAGACCAATTTCCACAACATATAGACGTTTTAACGTTGCACGATCTTGCAGATGGTTCTGTCCCCGTGTGTTGTTACCTATTGCCTATTGTCTGATGTCGTAATCCTCCTTATTAGCAACCTATAGCAATGACCCAATGATTTTCGCCCGTGCATTTAGTGGGGGGACACCAGGAACTCATGTTCTCAATATGATTGAAGCTGCCGATCGTAATCATACTGGGCATTAGGATGAAGTTGTATCGGCGATCCTTGCCAGCGGTTGATGGGTTGCGAGGGAACGAGGGGAACTTCGGACAGTGTTTGGGTTGAGAAAGAGTCCCTTAGAAGGACTGCCATTATCACATCAGACTTGATCCTTTTCGTTTTAATTCAAGAGAGCATATCCTGCATTGATCGATTACTTCAATAGAGACAAAAGTTTCGAATATGTATGCGCTTCCACTCCATGCCTATCTATGTAATCCGGCTTTACGAAGGGTGTCAGCTACTCAACATTTTGGTTGAATACTGAATTGATCGTTCAATGATGCACAACAGACATTGGCAATAAATATTCTATCGACTTGGATCCGAGTAGGTAATTGACTATATAAGTTACTATGGATGTTGTGGGGCGACTTGTGGGAGGGGGGGAAGGGTAATTACATATCGAAGTAGAGTAAAGTAGAAAGAAGTGTATCGATGGATGGGTGGCGGTAATAATTGATACAGATAGTGAGTTGTTGATCTCGGCGATGACAGATGCTGATGGAGTCTTGTTACGCTCTTTCTGGATGGCGAGCGCTTGTGATTATGGGCGTTTATAATAGGATGGCGCGTAGAATACGCGTTGGGCAATGCCGCCTTCGATAGACTGGGTATATGACGAGAGGGCATGCAATGATGTTGCCGTAGGTTCAAAAGAACACCGCGCCCTGGGTGGAAGCCCCTCCGCTAACTCCTGACTGTGAACCTCCGGAACCGTTCTTAACGTTTCCGTTTCCGTTGTTAGATTGGCCACTCATGGCGCGTAGAATGGGAGGATGAGTTGGTTGAAGGTAAGGTTTGTAGTCGACTTGTAAGTCGTTGAGTGTTGAGTTACGTAGGAGAGGATCTCCGAAGATTGTAGAGTCATAGTATTGCGTGGTCGTCTTTATAGTGAAGAATCCAAAGGCACGGTTGTGGCACAGGTCACCATCATTGACTCGAATTGGACAATATTGACGGATGGGGGACCGTTACAGGCGTAGAATCTCCCACGGAGCGCCAAATGTCGACGGGTAAGAGGGCAAACTGGATCATCGCGGCAACGAGCTCACGTCCGAACAGGGATATCAAAGAAGTTTCATACTGAACATGAAGATGGAGTTACTTAGCGGGAAAGGTAACAACGGGACGTAATTGCACCGCTGTTCCTGACTTTTCGTTGTTGATCCCAGTTGGCCAATCAGACCCGACTCACACAAGGTACAGCCAATTGCTAACGCTGAGTGAATGGTCAACGGCAACATATCACCGTTCCAAACGGCTTTAGCTTAGCTCAACCCCCAATTTCACTCCTTCTGGGCGCTTTCTTGTCAAGTCGGCACAAAAATATCTCCATCCCGTGTAATCGAGAAGGATATTAACCTCTTGAAGTTGTTGATCATCTCGGCACTGTCGAGTGTGTAGTACTAACGGATATATCAGCACTGCCATACGACACGTAGCGGCGCGGTTCTAACTGGCAAGCATACTAGAGGCATGTTACTAGTCCTTGACAGTATCACATAGTTCGAGCCTTCGGCCTATGTTACACAGTTTACGTATGATGGCCAGGATATTGCAATTAGGCTCGTGTGCGGCCCTCGGGTGTCGCCCGATGTACATCAACACTTGGGAACCTGTACGTACTATGTTCCTCTCCTGCAACTTTCTATTCGTCACCGCTCAGGTACATATTTACAGGTCCATGATTATGAACAGTAGTAATTCATGGCACGACGAATATCGGCATGTGAGCGCTGGCCAGTGTACCTCGTCCTTTCCGGCTGGGTCCATAAGTCGGCCGGTTGAACTATATGCCAACTCGACATTTTGCTTCCTCTGTAGCCTGATGGAATGCAAAGTCACGATTGACTTGGAACACTCATAGTCCACGTTGCTTTGCTATCCTCTGTGAGGAAACTGTCAAAGGAATTGCTCAGTCTCACTGTCATTTGTCCTTCCCGTCACCTCGTATACTATGGTTTGGTCGACTTTTCTAAGATGACTAAAGACCAACGAGGAAGTTTCTTGTCCCTGTAACCAGGCTTTTGTCCGTTCTGGGAACCCTCTATTCCTACGGACGATTCCGAATGCCCTGCCATTGTTTCTCCTTAGTACTTCTGCGATGTGTCCGGTTTCCATCCGCTACGGAAACTTAAGACTTCGGTATTCTTCATCAACCTTAGATTACTGGTTGGCAGAAGATCCTTGATTGATTCAAACCTCTATCTCTATATTGTGAATTGAGTACCTCATGTTACCGCTCTCCAAGGATTGAGAGCTTCTTGTCGTGTCAGATTGGCACTTACGAAATATAGTGAGATTAGGCTCACATTTCCTTGGCTTCTTGTTTTCTAGATCTGTCTCTTTGTCCTGATAACACCTAGCAAGAGAAGGAAGCCTATATAGATTCCGAGAAGGTGATTTTGCATAAGTCCGTTGGAATATCGGAATACAATCAGGCTTCAAGGGCAAGCCGGAGCAATCTGAACTCAGATGTGATAACGGCCATCATGAGTTCGGCATGGAAAAACATCCATCCATCCTGTCCGGGACGATTGTAGATTGCCGTAGACTCATGTTTTGCGTCCGATAAGGCTGTAGTTGAAGAGGGTTTCAGGTTTCGCGATTTGAAGATTCTGACTCAGTTCCGAACGTATCCTTTCCGAACAAACTGGGCGAAAGCGCCAAAAGATATTGTCTAGTGACCGAGCGAGATATGGAGAAAGCCGAAAGTATTGCTGAACCCAGAATGAATTTCTCGGCTTTCTGCTGTCTGAACTGAAGATGCTATCACAGCATGCCGTTTCAGTTGAAATCAGCGAAGGATGCATAGGAACTTGGTGTATGGTCACTGATTGATCAGTTGTTGGAAGAACAAGAATCACGGCTGGGTACGCTGGCCCAAGACATCTTTGGGGTTAATAAGTGGTTGATAACATGAGCTGAAATTCAGGACTTTGAGTCATTGCCGCCGGAACATCCCACGCGGTCAAGGCTGGTCATACTGTCTCTTACTGTCTTCAACCGTTCGAGGATTGACGTTACCATCAGGACAGGGCCGCACCAGACTCACGTCATTCGGTTTGGCATTTAAGGGCAGTTAAGGGCCAATCATTATGTATGCTGCAAGGCACCTTTCCTCGCAACTTCTTCGCATTTCAAGAACGACCCGATCATTAGATATCAACCTCGTTCAATACGCCTGACAGAGGACCGACATCACATGCTCACCTATTCTCGGAAAGATTTCCTTGTGTAAACCTTCTGTGCATCAAATGCGATACACTGTCTTTGCCAGCTGGGAGTGATGTCCACTCAGGTACATTTATGCCTCCTTTTGGACGACGACAATCATTTCTTGTACATACAGAACGTGGCTTTGAGGATAGGACATAAGAGTGTCAAAATCAAGTCAAAACCAGGCATCACTCTTATTTCCAATTGGCTTAGACGACTTCGAGAACAATTTTTCCACTGATATTATGTGAAGAAGTAAGTGAACACATATGGGTTGCCAGATTAAATATTACCTGTTTGCATTGCTTTGCATTTCGCGATGTGCAGCCTGTATATCAGTCCATGGATAAACCTGGAACAAGTAGATGTTAGCAACAAGATGGACCCAAAGGGGATGAAAGAAGATTGTCAAGCCTTATGAATATACACTCTGATTGGACCTGGTCCTCGTGATCCCGTTATGTGCTCTAGAACTTCACGTCCAAAACTTTAGGCAATGAAGGAGTGTGACAAAGAAAAGAGAGAAGAGGAAACACACCGGGCAATCAAGTCGGCCTGATATAGAACAGAGCGCGATCTGAGAGTCGAACCTTGTATGCGGAGCCGTTTGTATAAGATCGGCGAGAGGTCCACATCAACCTGAGAGCCTGTCATGCCGTGAGAGAGGAAGACAGCGTTGGACACGAAAACTCGCCACTGAGCAAGGCAAGCATGATCATATATCCGTCGACAGCCAAACTTTCAATGTTTTGTTTCCAATGGCTCTTGCCAACAAAATCAAGCACCACATCAGCACCCTTATTATCAGTCGCCCTTTTCACGGTCTCGGAAAAGACTTCTGTCTTATAGTTAGCAACATGTGTGGCTCCCAAAGGTAGAGTCAGAAGCCAATCGAGCTTCTCTTGAGTTGACGCAGTGGCAGTAACAGTGCTCCTATGTAGTTGATTCAATAAGTTTCAACGGAACATAAGACATGATTGGAACACTTACGCTCCATAGAAACGAGCCAGTTGGATGGCAGATACCCCGACCCCCGATGCACCGGCATGGACAAGGACATTCCCACCTTTCTTGAGTTCAGCAATTAGGTTGAGCGCCTGAAATGCTATGTTGAATAGGTATGAGGAATGACAAGCTGAACTGAATCTAATGGCTATTGACCAGTGAGAAAATTCTCCGGGATACTCGCAGCCTCGGTCCAGGACAGATGACTCGGTTTGCGTAAGATGTGAGACGATGGCAAGACGATGAATTCTGCGTATGCCCCCTGAATCACGGATCAAAAGGTATTGAACATGGCATCATACACATGAAGCGAAGCACTTACCCCTCCCGCTAATCCTAAAACCTCGTCATTGACTTTCCATCCCGAAACATCTGCGCCGAGGGCGGAGATGTGACCGGAGAACTCGACTCCTAGAATAGACGACGATCCTGCAGGAGGTGGATACTTCCCTTCACGTTGTGATATGTCCATGCGATTGAGGCCAAACGCTTTAATCTACATCTGATGTCAGGATGCATTTGGGGTTGTGAAAAAGAGAATACACGCCTTAACGAGTACCTGTCCTGGACCAGGAGTAGGAGTAGATGCTTCGCCAAGATAGAGGTTCTCTACAGGGCCTTTGCCGTCTTTGACAAGGATGGCACGCATCGCAATCTGCTCCTGGTAGTATAGAGATGGTGATACGTTTGTACTCTCAGGCTATTGTAAGCTAGTAAGCTGTTTCGACATCTTACCTTGGCAAGTCACATGTTGATATTTTGAAGAGTCTTATGAAAGCCATTGACAGCCTAGACTATATATGCAATGTACTCTACCATACGATTTGTGAGTCGAGAAAGAAATCCTTTAAACTCCATTCAGAGAATCCACTCAAAAGTAACTTGACGTCGACCACAAAAAATGATATCAAAAGTCAACAAGATGTTCGGCACCCCGACATTCTTCAGATCATTTTACAGTCACGACGCCGGAAGCAGTCGTCGCATGGACCGCGCAGAAGTGTGTAGATATCACCGTCGATCATCATCAGGACACACCAGCCAGACCTCTTGTACTATTCAAAAGTACCGAAAAATGATCATTGCAGTCTAATTGCCATGACACGAAATGGTTGGCTTTGCATTGGCTTTGCACCAACCAGTGATAGTTGGTTGATCTGGATAAAACACAAGAGTTGACGCACTTCCTAGGATGACACGACGTGCAGCGTGTCACCAGCGAAAACTCGGGTCGAGACAGCGATAACGTTTTCTTTGGATAAGGCTGTGAATCCCATGGACTGACAATACTTATGCGTTGCCCACCTTTGCAGAAACTTGAAACAACAAAAATGGAAATGTGAAATGGATGAGGCGGTGTATTGAATCTTATTTGAAGACGATGATAAGTAGTGAAGGAAGATGGCTGAGGAAACATATATTACACGTGATAAAATTTCCCACGGATTTCCTATAAAATTTTCGTACCCTCTGCTTTGATGCAGTCTGAACAGCCACCCACTCATGGCCTCTCATGGCCTGGCGGCCATGTCTCAAGTGAGTATAAGTGAGTATCTATTTATCTCCGCATGTTTAGGATGAATATTCGCTATGGTCCGTGTTTCCAAGAAGCGACTAGACACCGCTGCTCAAACATGCCGATAATCCTTACCTGGCCTTCTGATCTTCCTTGTGGCACGTTCGAAAACGGGGTTCTGACAATAGATTCTCTGACAGACATTGATTTCTTCCATTGTATACACAATGTTCTATCTTCGCTCCAAGACACCATGCGCGAAGGTGAGTATGCAAATCTGGTTAATTCGTGCCACACCCTTTCCATGATGACGCATGCTATGGTCCGTGTTTCCAAGAAGCGACTAGACACCGCTGCTCAAAGATGCCGACACCTTTTTACCTAGCTTTTCTGATCTTCTCTCATTTTTCACCCACAAAATAACTGACTGGTTTCCATAGGTTGATTCATTGTTCAGTAGCATCTTCTGTTTATCCTTCTATTCATGTATTACTTTTGCGGAATATCATTGTCTCTTTCAGGTGGCGTCTTTGATTTAGGATGAATTTGACCTGAATATTATGATTATGTTTTCTCTGACCTACACCATTCGACTGGGTCTTCTTTTTCTTCTGATAGAAACCTACTAGTCCGAAACATATTTGACTTCTGTGGCCCTGAACTATGAACCTGCTGTCATTCCTCTGCTGCCGACTATTGTGAGCTATTGTTGCCACATGGCAATTCGTTCTCTTTCTAGTGGCCAGGCTTTTTGATCCACCGATTACCGGTAGTCCGTTGGTACCGTTGTTCTCGGTCGGTCTGCGAAAAACAATACCATCTCTTGTTTCAACCTTCCTTTCAAGGAGGGAGATCAGGTTTAGCGGATTGTGATATTTCCCGATCCAGAAGACATAGAGAATCTTCTTATGACTACGGCAGTAACATTCACCGCAGCATGTTAACAGAAAATGGTAAGATGCTTCCGTCGCAGGACTATGCATGGTACTCTTGAGAAAATCTAACGGCATTCGATTCGAGAGGGAATATCAGATGGAATGAAATCGGTTACCATATCACGACTTGACGGAATTAAACGGACATTCACTTGCGTTGTCGTCGTCATTATGGTATTGTATGAGCTGACACCGTTCAGGTTCGTCCATGGGTGAACAGAAATATGTCAGTCTCACACGGTCAGCTAAATGTGACCAGCAAGATTGTCACCAGATCTTTTGATATCACTCAAGATCTTTGAATCCATATGACACAATTCCAAGACCATTGATGTGTTCCTTTCGGGGACGGAACCCTCAGGCTTGTGTATGAGAAAATAATGTCGGATTGGCATAGTGCCGGATTTCTTACGCTCCCAGTGAGACAAGCGCATAGGAATCGCATTTCATCCCCACCGAGACCGGCGAAGCGCTTGATTAAGTTTGGTGAGTATCGCTTTCCTACACTCCGAGCCTGTTGTGTTGGGTGACTTATCGGACGACTTACAGATGCGAAATGCGACTTCCAATGCCCTCGGAACTAGCCCAAATGACAATGTGGTCAAAGTCAAAAAAGGGCCTCTCCAAGGGCCAGGAGCAATTGGTTTTTGACATCGTCGATATAACTAACACTGATGACCATTGGCGCAAAGCCCAGTCTTTTAGAGCACGCGGAACATCTTGGTAGGTCAGTATGGCGACGTTGGAATGACGTTTCGACCCCAGACTTAAGCAGTCGCTGTTATGTTTCATAGACGTCTCTGGATATAGACGGCGAATTGTGAAGACTATGAATCATGTCTGTGGGTATGAAGATAGCTGAAGCCGTCTCACTATTGTTACCCACGAAAGGCTCTTACAAGAGGCCAATACTGTACGCGGCGGCCGGTAGTGTGATGATCATATACTTACGAACAGTGCGCCACAGAGGACAAACGATTTTCTTGAGGAGGTATATTATATATAGGTATCAAGTTAAATAAAACAGCCATTTAGACATCGAACCCGACCAGGTAGTGAAACAGTAACGTATGCCCCAAGGTCAGGAAGGCATTTTCAATGCAATCACGTTGATTTCTGTCTGAGTCTGGGATATCCCATACGTCTACCGGAACCAGATGATCTATCCCTGGACTGCTTTGAGTTGAGCCTGTATCAAGCAGTTGAGTGATATGGCAACTGAAGAGATCAGGAAGTGACTCACAAGGAACGTGGTCGAGGCTGCTGGGCAACCAACACCGGGCCCATTCAGATTCTGTAGCGTTACAAGGGCAGCATTGATACGCGCTGCCTTTGACGCGTTCGAGTCGTCAGTAGGGAATGTCACCTGTACGGAGGGGTTGTTGACAGTATGACCTGCAGCGACATTGGCATTCAACGACTGTTCAAAAGTGTCAGTGTTATTCAAGCAAGGCAGGTGAAAAGTACACACGGCGATGAAGGTATCACGGTCGGGAGGGCAGGAACAGGGGACCTCAATTACCTGACCAGCATCATTAGTAATCCCATCGCAGTCACCTGTACCGGTGGGATTGAGACCCGCGGCGTGTCCAAATTCCGGCACAAGGGCAACGTCAACACCACCAGTAGTCGGCACAGGGGAAGATGCAGATGTCGATGTGGGCGCGGGCGCAGGCGCGGATGAGGCCGCAGGCGTAGGCGCTGCTGTACCGTCCTGAATGGCCTGTTGCTGAGCAAGGAATGTAGTCGACGCAGCTGGGCAGCCCTTCCCTGGACCATTGAGGTTTTGCAGTGTTACAATGGCAGTCTGCAGCCGCGCAAGCTGAGAATCCTTTGAGTCGTCCTCGGGGAATGAGACCTTGACGGAGGGGTTGTTTACGACGAACCCAGTAGCGACGTTTGCTTCGAGAGACTACGAGGATCATAATTACTATATGGACGGAATAAGATGATTAGAGCTAACCTGGATAAAGGCATTCCTATCTGGAGGGCAGGAACAAGGAATTTTAACGACCTGTCCAGCGGCGTTGGTGGTACCATCACAATCGCCAGTACCGGTAGGGTTCACACCAGGGTTGACTCCGAATTCAGGAACCAAGGACGTGTCAATTCCGCCAGAGGTCGTCGTGGAGGCTAATTGTACAGCTGAAATTGTAGCGGGGGCAGCTGTAGCGTCTTGAATGGCTTGTTGTTGCGCAAGGAAAGTTGTGGATGCAGCAGGACAGCCTTTTCCAGGCCCGTTCAGGTTTTGCAGCGTTACGATAGCAGTCTGTAACCGGGCAAGCTGAGAGTCCTTCGAGTTGTCTGTGGGGAAAGTAACAGAGATCGAGGGATTATTGACAACTTTTCCAGCATTTACGTTGGCGTTCAACGACTGAATCTAGACATGAGATCACTATCCATTTTGGTGAATGAGTCGTACCTGAAGGAAGGAGGCTCTGTCTGGAGGGCAAGAACAAGGAATCTTGACAACGGTTCCAGCAGCATTTGTGATCCCGTCACAATCTCCCGTTCCGGTAGGGTTCACACCAGCAGTCACTCCAAACTCGGGCACAAGAGCTGGATCGACATCGCGCTTAAACGGTACTGCGGAAACTAAGCCGGCAGCGGCAACAACAGGGGTGAGGTAGAGAGAGAACTTCATGTTTCCAACTCAAGAATTCGGACTGAGATTCCAAAGGTTGGGACAGCGTCAAGCGTCGAGCTAAAGGAACGAGTGTGGTACGTATACTGAATTTGGGTCCGAGTCACGGTACAAAGAGAAATCTGCTTTCAAATCGACACAGTCGAAAAGCAAAGAAAGGAAAGAAAAGAATAAAAGGAGAAGGGAAGAGAGGGGGAAGAAAATAAACACATTGTTGGCGAAGGCCACCTTATGTACAATCATAACCGGACCGAGGTGTCGAGAGTTGATGCCGATTTTGATGCAAATTTGATGGTCGACCGGTCAACGTAACGTGTCACGGTCGGAACAACTCTAAATTCTCCATGACAACCCAAGTCTTCGGTCGATTGAGTCTCAGGCCCTAGGGCTTGGTGTAAATCCCTTGCCAACTCTATCGCTCTGGTCGACATTACTTCAGTGGTCGTGGTCAGTGTCAGGAACAATGATTTCAAGTTCTAGCCGGGACTCGGAGTTACCATCAAGTTCCCAACAAGCAAGTTCCAGGCAAGTTCCAGGAAGTTGAGAACTCTTGATCTCGTTTTGTATTCCCCCCTATGCTGCATATGCTTCCACGCCTCGGAACTTTTGACTCTGTATGGTAACAAACAGTTCGTTCAATCGTTCAGCTGACCATCTGTTATTGCCCTGGAAGCCGCTGGACTTGAGCTTGAATGTTTACGCCTTTTCTGAGCCTACTTGTGCTCATGCAGACTATGTAGGAAGTACCTGGCATTCAGGCAGACTGTTCGAAAAGTCGTGCTACCTAGATGCTATTGTCTACGTATCCCTAACAAGGAGTCACGGGTGCTGCCTTCCATCCATGCATGTAACATGGCCTTGTTGATCAACTCTTTGCTGCCCTGTTTCAGCTAATTTCAGCTAAAGATTTACTTGCCGAGTCGTGTCGCAATCTGCTGTATTATTAAATAAATACATTATCGAAGACGAGGATCGAAAGGTCAAGATCCCTCAGGACCTGAGCGTTTGCCCCGGAGAAATTTGGAGCAGTTTTAGTAGGAAGCAAATACAAGATGTGTTCAATCTACAGCAAGTGGCGAGGGAAGAGGCCATCCGGACCACGGCAGAATCACCAAATTCATTTCGTTTAGTAACAATAAAGAATTGTCTGGTCGGTGAGGCGTTTGATGTTTGTGGGTTTGGCGGGAAAAGAGACACCCAAGTCCGAATAGGACGTCAGGGAATGAGAATGAACGAGTACAGGTTCTACTCGCCTATTTGACAGACTTCCTGCTCTGAGCATTTATCAGCTGTCATCGTGGATCTTTGAGAGAAATTGCGTGAGACGGTGGTGGCGTAAAGGAGAACTGCGCAACTAGAAAGAAAGAAAGGAAGAAGTACTTTGATTATTGTTGTCTGGCTGAGATTGGCTGGATTGTCACGGTCATTTGGACAATGCTCACGAGGACAAAGTGACGCCACCTAAAATCACTTCGGCCGCACCGTTTCGGTGGAGATTGTTGACAAAACCGGACCAGACTGTCACCCGGTGGGAAACGAGTAACAGAACTAACAGAAGCTATAAATTTTGCAACCGTTTCCCTAAGATAGCACCCGTGTTCGACCCAGTATCTTTGTTCAATTGCAATGGGCGTTATTTCAGCTTGAACCTATCTTATGTGCCTTCTGCAAGGATACTATATAACGTACAATTCAGAAGCTAGACTTCGACTTTTAGATGACAGACAATCATATACAACAACCATTTTTGGTGTCATCGAATCAAAAAAGTTCTTGTCCATCCATGCTTTTACTTCCTCTCACCTAGTCATACTGGGCAAGCCCCTCCTTCATATACTCCTCGAACAAAGCTTTATAGTTCGGGTCCCAGCGGCTCAACGCAGGTCGACCCTCGACAATGTCTCCTGCACTCCACATGATCCTTAACTGGTCTACCTCACGCTTCGTCTCATTGTCGGGCACGAGAACATAGAAATCGCCCAGGCGGACGCGGTCGAGCATGAAGAGCACTGTCTCCTCGGCGGACCACGCACCCTTCGGCTTCGCAGTACTGTCGTTAGCGCCCGTAAGCCCAGTGAAAGTCCATCCCGGGCTGCACCAGAAGTACGAATTAAAAGAAGCAGATGGAGCGATGAAGGGCACACATACACAAAGAGATGTGCCGATACGTTACTGTCCGGCCGAGTGCGTAACTCGTGAGCAAGGCCTTCTGTAAGGCTCTTCACAGCAGCTTTAGAGGCGTTGTACGCTGCGTTGCCACTACAGGAACATGTGAGTGTTCTTACAGAAGAAACCTAAGGAACGAAATATTTTGACGTACGGGGGATTCGTAATACCTTGCTTGGAACCAGTATTGATGATCATAGCTGGATTCTCTTGGTGGAGCATTGACTACACAAATTTAGTCCGCGGTGCAGATCATGCGACAACAGGAAGACTCACGGGAACAAAAGTTTGCTGTACATTGACAACACTGCAAAAGTTCAATCAGTGATCAAGCGGCGTAAGATCCGCAAGACACGAACCCAAACAGATTGACGTCAAAAATCTTGTGCCAAGCATCGAGACCTTCCCAAGACGTGCCTTTGGCAGCAATGCCAGCATTGTTCATGAGCACCGCAACCTGGATGAGTGTAAGTAACAAACATCGGGTGGATGGGTGTTATGGGGTCCTATAGGTAGGCGAAGAGGTGGAAAATGGAAAATAGATGTGATTACGAGAACCCGTGGCGCGGGTGTGGACCAAACGCAATGATCCTCACCTCACCCCAAGCCTCATAGACTCGGTCCCTCAGTCTGACAACTTGGTCAAGCCGAGATACATCGGTGGGGACGACCAAGACGTTCGCTTCTCCGATTTGGCTGACGAGAAATTTTCCGAGCTCGATGAGCCTGTCCTCAGTGACATCTGCAATAGCAACTTTCAACCCTAGCCTGCGAAATCGATCAGATATGTACGCGGAGCATTCATCAATCACTGTTCAGGTACTCACTTTGCGAACTCCAATGCAGCAGCCTTGCCAATGCCACTGGCTGCACCGGTAATAACGGCAACACGACCAGCATGGATGACAGGATGGAGTTCGTCGGCGACGGACATGGGATCGACTGTGTATGAAGAGCCATAGTAGAGTGAGGGGCGCATGGGCGAAGTGCCAGCGCTCCTGGACCTGCGTTCAGAACCGGATACCATGACGATCGTTGAGTGTAAGTATAAGATAGAGAAATCAGAGAGGAGGAATTGGAAGGCCCTGGAAATTCGTTGGAGCCTTCTTATATATCATTTCGTAGAAGTGATCTTGTTTTGATGACACAGCTTAGGGTTCGATCGCCGGCCGAGGCCGTCACGCGTCGGTCCCTGCCCCATCTGCGGAGAAGACGGGGGCCGCGTGCTGCCTGCTGTGACTTACAGGTGCGTACAAGCACAAGGGACAGAAGATGACAAGTGAATAATCACGGAATTTGGTTACGGCGGTCATGGATAAGTACATCATGTGCACCATCAGGCTTTGAAGCTGAAAACGGCAAGCGATGCTCGATAATTAAAGTGAGAGAGGGTAGTAGCCGCCAGATCATACATATGGAGAACAGAGCAAACCGCCGAAGGTGGTCTGCAAAGGAGATATATATAATATATGAGAGAAGGGGTGGGCATACATAGTAGAGGGTAGTGGAAGCGGAGCAGAGAAGGACTGATAAGGAGATGGTATATACAAGCCGATCAGCCAAAACTGGTTCGATACCCTGAATGGGCTCAAGGAGACTTGGGCGTAGCACTTGTGGGAGGGACACTGCTCGCTAGACCGTCATCCATTCCCATCTTCTTCCTAACAAGATCAAACGTCTTCAACATCTTCCTTCTAGCTCCGAGCGCGGCAACACCCTTCGCTTCCAAGGCCGCCTCGTCCATAACAACCATATCTTGCCACTTGCAGCCCTCAAAGTTGGGTGTGTACTTGTGCAACCTCAAGCTCCTGAGCCACGCCGGTATGTCGTTCAGCAACGCTGGGTCGACGTCGTCCTCTGCCTTGGGCGTACCGCCATCCGTACGGCTACCAACAGAGGATGCACTTTTGAGTCCAGGCGAGCGGCCACTGGAGGGACCGCGTCGGCTATTCAGACCTGCAGAAACCGGCTGCATTCCCATCCAGTTATGTTGACCGAATCCAGTGGCTGCCAACTGCGCCGCGAGCAGCTGAGCCTCGGGTGTAAGCCCCATATTAAGCATATTCATGTTGAATGGGTTCATCGGGGCCATACCAGCGAGCCCGGGCATACCCATACCAAGCGTTGGGCTTCCCATGCCCATGTTGAACGGCATTCCAAGACCGTTCATTCCATTAAGGCTAAGATTCCCAGCGTCGTCGTTACCACCGAACCTGTTCGAGGATGTATTGGAGAGCGCCGGGCTCCTTGTTGTCCCAGACCAGCCCCCTGACCCACCACCAAAACCGTTATTGTTGCTTCCACCGACACTACGAGCTGGACCGCGGCCCTGATTGTGGTTCTGTGCGATTAAATTGCCGTTATCGTCATACACGTTCAATTGGGAGTTATTTTCGCTGTTCCTGCCATCAGCGCTCGCGGGCTTGGCGCGGCGATGGATGGTAGGGTCACCCATGCGCGGCACACCAGGAGCAGCGTTCTTGGAAGACCAGTCGTTCAGCTTGTTCGCAGCAGCGTCCAAGTTCTGAGGACGATTGTCATTCTTGAACATGGGTATCAACGGCGTGTTGACCATGCTAGCCCAGCTATCATTAGCGGGTACTGTGACTTCTCCTCCACCAACGGCACCGGGCCTTGGTGACAAGCTACCCGTAAACTCGGTGCTCTTGGGACGGGAAACGGTGACCTCTTGAACTGGAGCATTCTGTTCTGAAACCTGGCCGAGCTGGGACCCAGAAGTCCAAGCAGGACGTCCGTCGAGAGCACCGGTCGTGAGGACGGGAGCTGAGATACGGTGGATGGCGTTGCTGGCCTTCAGCTTGGCCCTCTGTTGAGCCAGTGTGGCAGCAGCATCATTGCCGCTCGGATTTGCAGCAGACTCGGGAGATAAGAAATTAGAAGTACTGTCCAAGGCCAGAGAAGAACGGTTGCCTGGTGTGAAGTTGCGCATAGTTGGCGAAGCGGGCAAGCCCGATTTGAGACCAGGAGACTTGATAGTCGCAAGCTTTGCTTCCATCTGGCTTTGCATGGAGCCTGAAGAAATGTTAGCAAAGCTCACAGGTCAAAAGAAACGAAGACACACCTCCAATCTGTGGGCTGAGAAGCGCCGTCATCGGATCTGATTTAGACATCTGAGTGAGGACGGTGATGAAGAATCGAATTTGAACTTGGGTTGAATGTTGAAGAAGACTGTAAAGTGCGGCTGTGCGCTCGGCTTCTGAAAGAACCTTAAACCCTGAGAACATTGTCAACGACAGCGAAAATAAAGTGTCGTGCGCCTTACATTGCTCGATGGCACTGAGTTCCTCTTTGAAATTGACGTCCAACGAGGCGGCAGCCATCTCTTCCTACATAGTGATTGAGATCGAGTGTCTTAAAGAGAGTCTGAGATCACCTACGAGGGTAGTTTCGTAATTTTGAAGAGAGTCGAACCACTGCTCGATAGCGTCCGCTGTTGATATCGCGCAATGAGAACTATATTACTTGATTATTAGAAAAACGACTTACCCTCGGGGCTTTGAAACATGCCTGCACCATTGCCAAGAAGCTCGCTGGTGGGTCTAGTGCCTGATCCTGCTCCTGCTCCAAGGCGAGGAGATGCCGGCGGAAGTCCTGGTGTCCCCCTGATGGAGGGACCCATGGACTGACGAGAAACGGCTTTACCGTTCTCGTGCGGGCTAGGCGATGGGGTAGAAGGAGGTCGGAGAGACATTGGAACGTGAAAGGGTTATTGGGGCTAGGGGAATTACTGGGACTTGTAGTGGATAGGACTAGGTCTGTTCAGCCAGGATAACCAAGGAGAATGGGACTAGTGAGTCGTGGGTAGGTCCTCGACGTCGAGTCTGTGGACTATGCTAGAAACAAACTAGAAACACGAGGGTTGTAGGAATGAATCCTCGAATACTGTGTAACGTTTGGTCTAGACGAGACCAGCGGAGCCTGCCGGTCTAGCGAAGGACGTGGTCAACGCAAGGAACGACAAGCAGACGACGGAGACGACGAGCAAAGGGCTGCAATAAAACGGTCTGCACCTGGTGGGAAAGGTGAGAGTTGAGTTGGCCTTTGTTGTTCCTTTCAAAAGGAAACAGTGCCACACATCATCGATGCATCATCATCTGCATCACCCTGAAACAGTCAGAATGAAACTTGTTCTGTCGGTCCTCCAGATCACTCCTGGTCTGCAGCTGGCTTTCCTCGGGGCCTCTCTTTCTCCAGGACCGCGTTCGATTGATATTTCTCAGAACACTGTTTGTTTTTTTTCCTAATACTGTCAAGTTTTGAAGCTTCAAGTTGGAGGCTTGTCTCGTCAACGAACTTCGCATTTTTGTCATCACAGATCTATGTTTCATAGAACCCATGATCTTGATGAGCTCTCACCGAATAAAGGATCTCCGAGCTCTTAAGACGTTCCTGCGGTTGTAAGTTATAAGTATCCAATGGTCACGGCAAGTGATTCCTCTGTAAACAGTCGCTAGTCATCTTGCCCGTTCACTAGTGAATTAGATGGAGAATTCCGAGAGACTGTTAAGTTTCTTCACTGCTCAACGCCCAACGTCGAGTTTTTCTTTACTTCTCTACATTTCGAATGTCCTAGTATCAAGCCGCGGAACCACCCGGAACCCGGCAATTAATCAGCCCATCAATTAGTCAGCTAACAACAAGTAATTTCCGTTGACAACACGGACAAATCCTCCTTCACTGCCTGTCGCGACGAGCACGTCACACACCACAGCGACCAGCTGGTCTTTCTTAACGTCGCTGCCCAAAAAGATCATAGCCCTATGGCTCAGTCATACTACTCAAGTCGTGTGACGTCCCCGGTCACCTCTGCCTTCGATCCGGTCTCCATCATGAGCGGCGAGAAGCATCTCCGGGCTGAGGACGTGCAGGAGGCATATATGGTGCAGAGAGACCGGTGAGTAGTCATATAGAAGATATTGACTATTTTTTTGGTCTCAAACGACGTACTAGCCTTGTTGGTGCTATCGACTCAACCAAGAGCATTTTGAATGACCTTCGCCAATTCAACAAGGAGGAATGGATTGTTCGTTATCCCCAGCTAAAGGAACACACAATAGAGAGTTCTAGCGAGGAATCTGTTCCAAGTCCGAAGCGTCGTAGGGGAATACGCCGATCCTTGTCTTTTATGGACGACCCATCATCTCAGACCGATGTAGTTCTCGAGCCTAGGAAGAGCATGACTCGTGCCGTTACTCTAAACTCTATCGTGGATGCTCAGGATGAAGAAGATGATCCAACCTCTCCTCTTGACAAGGAAGACGATTCGCAACGACTCCTCCCATCGTCAGACTTCCATGTTCTACGACTTGACCTCAAGCTTGGAGCGTCTGCAACGTCAAATTCAGCTGCCTCCTTGGTTTCTCAGCTCGAAAAATCATCCATCGCCAATCTCATTGATGACCGCATCACTTCCTCACTCAGCCACATCGACAAAATCCGTCAGCGCGTCGAAGACACCTCGTCCAAGGTTCTTGTCACTGGTGATTTGAACGCTGGAAAATCTACCTTCGTTAATGCTCTCCTCCGCCGGGAGGTGATGCCTGTAGACCAGCAGCCTTGCACGACCGCTTTCTGTGAGGTCCACGACGCCGCAGAAAATCAGGACAAGGAGGAGGTGCATGTCACTAAGGAGGGTGTGACCTATGACATCAACGATGAATCGACCTTTGTTCGGGGCTCTATCGCGGACCTCGAGGATATCGTCGCTAGCAACGAGGAAAGGCAGCAGATGATCAAACTCTACCTTGCCGATACTCGGGCGCCTTCGGAATCCCTTCTCAACAACGGCGTTGTCGATATCACCCTCATCGACGCTCCTGGCTTGAACCGCGACAGCCTCAAAACAACTGCTGTGTTTGCTCGTCAGGAGGAAATCGACGTTGTTGTCTTTGTCGTCTCTGCAGAAAACCACTTCACTCTTTCTGCCAAGGAATTCCTTTGGAACGCAAGCAATGAGAAGGCTTATCTCTTCATCGTTGTCAACAAGTACGATCAAATCAAAAACAAGGAGAAGTGTCGACGACTTGTTCTCGAACAAATTAAACAACTCAGTCCTCGTACATACGAGGATGCTCAAGACCTTGTCCACTTCGTCGACTCTGCTGCCGCTCTCCAGCCTTACGCCGCCAACCCCGCCTTTGATGACCTTGAGTCGTCACTCCGTTCTTTCGTCCTCGTCAAGCGCTCGAAGTCTAAACTTCAGCCCGTCTCCACCTATCTTTCCCATCTCCTCTCCGACATCCAGCTGCTGGCCGGCGCAAACGCAATCGTTGCTGAGAGCGAGCACCAGGAAGCGCGCGATCATCTCGACGAAGCCAAGCCGATTCTGGAGAAGATGAAGAGCGGCCGCGATACCCTCGAGACCGGTCTAGAGAACACGGAGGAAGAGTGCTCGGACAAGGCCGCCTCCAAGACGCGGTCCATTCTTGCTGATGCTCTGGAGCGCGTTGGTCAAGGGAAGCTCGCAGTCGACAAGCCCCTCGTTCCCATGCCATCATACCCTGGTATTCTTGGAACTTGGGAATATGCTCGCGACGTTCGCCGGGCCCTTCTGGCCAGCTTAGATGCGGCTGTTAAGCTCGCAGAAGATGAGGCGCGAGTTGTTACAAGCGCTGGTGTCCAGACCATCAAGGACCTCGGCGAGGCTCATCTTCCTGAGGGTGTGGAGAGAAGCCGACGTGTGTTCATGCCTGAAGCGATGTTCAGCACCGTCAGGCGAGGTGCAAAGGGCCACAAGAGCCGTCGGTCATCAAGTGGTGCCATTGTTGCTGGAGGCACCTATGGCCTCGGCATCGGGCTTGCCCAGCGCCCAGATATGCTTGAGACGACATTCTCGGACCTCTTTGATGTCCACTACCAGATGTGGCTTCACTTCGGCGACGGGTCTTCCAAAGAAGACGAAGAGTCGCTATCGTTGGTGCCGAGTGCTTTGAGTGTTGTTAGTGTTGGTATCGGCGCATTGACCATGGTTGGCGGCCAGGCGGTTGGAGCCCGAAGTCTGCTTGAAGGTGTTCTCCGGATTACGGACCTCGTTGGCAATGAGTCGGCTCGCAAATGGGCGGCTCCTATCCTAGGTGCTGTCACTGTCGGCCTGACTGCGTACTTGATCCTGGAACTTCCAAGTTCGATCCCTCGGACAGTTGGACGACGCATTCGTGCCTCTGTCACCCGTAAAGACGGAATGCCGGAAGGCGAGCTGTTTGTAGATGTCCATGCTGGACGTGTCAGCAAGGAGACGAGGAAGGTGCTGAGGTTGGCTTCGTGGGATTTACGGGAACGTTTCAGAAGCGCGATGGAAGAAAGGAGTAAAGAGGTCAAGGGAGCTGAAGAGATGGAGAGGAAGGCATTTAGAGCAATGGAATGGTTCGGTGATGTTGGACGAAGAACTGAGAAGATCCGGGTTAATGCCGAGCTGAACAATTGAATTATCGAAGAAGAGAAGATCTTCCAGGCCCATAACAAGACGACAGAGGTCGTACACTAGAGCCGAAGGTTGATCTTGGTTTCAGAAGCACCATTCAATAATTTTGATTCCGGGTGTACTTCTAACTTTTGTTTATTCTGTGCTTATGCCTACGGTTGTCTAATCTCCTTGTTATTCTCGACTTCTATTGTTCGCTGGCACTCATTTTTAGGCTCATGACCAGATAGACACTAAGTAGCATCTATCTTAGGAAATGACGCCTTTGCATTCACACAACTCGTCTACATATATGGTTTTCCAACACTTACATACATTATTCTCCTGTTGTTATTCCTTTATCTTTGATGTCTATACACGATCATTCACGAAATGTACTTTGTAGAAATTGATTGTTGGAGCAGTGACCTCATTTTTGTATATCACGACCTTTTATTACAACCTTACACTCAGTAGGGGTGCTCAATTCTTCGTTCAGTTCGTTCAGTTCACATTTTTCGACGCTACAGACATTCGGCAATTTCCGCGAACTGCGAACGAAGAATTGAGGGTACCAGTTCGAGACGTCAGTTCGGCGATTTTACACCAGAAATTCGAAAGGAGAGTCCAAACAGTTCGCCGGCTTCTCGGCAATTCATCAGACGGTGTTTGAATCTATCTGAAAAAAAGTGAACTGAACGAACTGAACGAAGAATTGAGCACCCCTAGTGCATGTTGCTAGTCAGTCGATTCATCAGTCGACACGATTGTCACATTATATGGAGATTCTAGAGCGCTACCCCTGTGATTCATCATAAGTATCGACCATGGCCACTAGTACGTACTATATTCAAATGTGAAGTGTGGGATTTTCTTGCTCATATTACACTTCCGATCGAGGCTGACCAGGATCACCGACGGCATTGTTTGGAGCGAGCCTTCTCACCTGATGCCAGAGGGTTCTTATAGGTGGGCCTGATCGACCTAGCATGGGAAGAAGGGTGAGATAATTGTCAGATTGAACACTTTACATACCAACAGGTTATGAGAGCAGGAGAATATTAAAACAAAGTCAGCGCAAGCTCGGCCAGTCGGACATCAAGAATGTTTGTCCTGCGCGGAAACTGGACAGGGGGCCTGAAGGCAACTGAGCAAGTAGAAATCATTGCAAGTTTTGTATACTAATGTATACTGATAGAGGAAGAGCCAAGGAACTACATAGTCCAGAATGCAAGGTCAGCTGGCACTGTCAATAAGAGAAATCGTGACCGTACTAATCCGCTACCGGAAATCCAGACAGGAAATTAGGCTAAAAGGAAGCCAATCGCGAGAAACGCGACTCGGACGCGTGGAACATAATTATCTGATATCAAACCGAGAAGAAATCAGCCTGAGTGCAATCAGGTGATTACAAAGATTGCTCTTTCCATCCTATTTCAATGGAATTCAAAATTCTGGTCGTCTTATCATACCATGTCACTCCAGGGGGAAACCCCCTTTACTATTGCTGTCCCTGACGAACAGCTCTCTTCCTTGTACCAGAAGCTAGCTTTGACGACCTTCCCTGACGAGCTTGGCGATGCAGGCTGGGACTATGGTGTACCTCTCGCTGTCATTAAGAGGCTTGTCAACCGCTGGAAGGATGGCTTTGACTGGCGCAAGCAAGAGGCCGAGCTCAATACCGAGTTACCTCAGTTCACGCGGGATATCGATGTTGAGGGCTACGGGACCTTGAATATTCACTATTTTCACAAGAAAAGTGAAGTCAAGGGCGCGATTCCCTTGCTGTGTGTTCATGGATGTAAGTGAATCACTGAGTTACTTACTCTACCCTTTCTGATATTTTTCAATGTAGGGACATCGGGCTTCCTCGAGTTTCGCAAGGTTCTTCCCCTTCTCATTCAGACTTCTCCAGACCACCCTAGTTTCCACGTCGTAGCAATTAACCTTCCTGGGTATGGGTTTTCTACCGCTCCCTCTAAGAAAGGCTTTGAAATTCCCCAGTATGCTGAGGTGTGTTTTTAATGTTCACAAACCAGCACATTTTGTACAAATGCAACCCAGGTCTGTCACAAATTGATGCTCGCACTTGGCTACGATAAATATGGTACGAAAGCACTCTTCTATCTCTCCGAGTTGTTAATGATGTATTGCATCGTAGTAACCCAAGGAGGTGATTGGGGAGGCTGGGTGTGTTCTACTCACGAATGAAAGAGATTGACTTTGACTTGACTTTCGATGACTAGATTATGCGCAAGATGGCAGAGCAATAGGACCGAAACACGTTAAGGCATGGCACACCAATTTCCCAACGTGAGTTCTGTTTAGACCCTTCCTTCATCATGAATCACCTTCTTCCTTTAATAACAAGGTCCGGACCTCCTCCGGTTAGCCGGCCACTTGTTTGGCTACGTCATGCTCTCTCGGGTCTGCCTCTTCTCTCGTACAACAAAATTGAGAAAGCAGGGTTTGAACGCACTGCATGGTACCGAGAGTGGAGTAGCGGCTATTATGCGGAACAGTCCACTCGACCTCAAACGATCGGTTACAGTTTGGCCGACTCGCCTGTTGGATTGTTCGCGTGGATTTATGAGAAGCTTGTGGAGTATTCGGACGGTTATAAATGGGATGACGACGAAGGTAGGGTCATTCTGTCATTCATCTCACGAGTGCCCAAGTTCATTTTGTGCTAGTCCTCACTTGAATCTCTATCTACTGGTTTTCACGCGCCGGACCAGCAGCGTCAATCCGTATCTACTACGAGGCTCTCAAAGGTGCAGGTGGTAAGGACCTGTTCAGTGTGGTTGTACATACCAAGATTCCTGCGGGATATTCGTACTTCCCGAAAGAAGTCGCCGTTGTCCCGCGATCGTGAGTATACCCTTTTGTTCGGTGTGGGACGTTGATGAGATTGGTCTAATGGCCTTATCCTTCCAGTTGGACACGTGTGCCTAATCTGGTGTTCGAAGCGGAGCATGATGAGGGTGGTCACTACGCCGCGTATGAGAAGCCGGAGGTTCTTGTGGGAGATTTGAGGAAGATGTTCGGGAAAGGTGAGGTGCGTTTGGGGTTGTGAAGGGTAAGAATGGTTATGATACCTAGAAGAACTTCCCAATATAAACAACTATGTATATAGCCATATATGTTGGACCCCCACTCATTGTTTTTGGAAGTACTATTTAGTTCGATGGAACTATAATTCTAGTCGTTTTCATCCCACACCATGTCACACCAAGGAGAAACCCCCTTTACTATTGCTGTCCCTGATGAACAGCTCTCTGTCTTGAGCCAGAAACTAGCTTTGACAACATTCCCTGACGAGATTGACGACGCAGGCTGGGACTATGGCGCGCCTCTCGCTGACATTAAGAGACTCGTAAACCGCTGGAAGAATGGCTTTGACTGGCGCAAGCAAGAGGCTGCGCTCAATGCCGAACTACCTCAGTTCACGCGAGATATCGATGTTGAGGGCTACGGGACCTTGAATATTCACTACGTGCACAAGAAGAGCGAAGTCAAGAGCGCAATTCCCATGCTGTTCGTTCATGGATGTAAGTGGATCACTAAGTAACTTACTCTACCCTTTCTTATCTTTTTCAATTGTAGGGCCAGGAAGCTTCATTGAAGTTCGCAAGCTTCTGCCCCTTCTCATTCAGACTTCTCCAGACCACCCTAGTTTCCATGTCGTCGCAATCAGCCTCCCTGGATATGGATTTTCTACCGCACCTTCTAAGAAAGGTTTTGAAATTCCTCAATACGCCGAGGTGTGTCTTCTACGTTTGCAAATTGGCATTTTTTGTCATAATGCAACCCAGGTCGCCCACAAATTAATGCTTGCACTTGGCTACGATGAATACGGTACGACAAATAGTTTTTTACCTCTAAATTTCTCGGTATCATTCTATATCCTAGTTACTCAAGGAGGTGATTGGGGTTATATTGTTCGTTCTCTCATATTGAGAGAGCTTGATTTTGACTTGACTTTCGACGACTAGATTACGCGCAAGATAGCAGAGCTATACGGACCAAAACACAGTAAGGCATGGCACACCAATTTCCCATTGTAAGCCTCTTCCGGCCTTTTTCTTCCGTCTCACTCTTCTTCCTTTGATAAACTTCCTACGGATAGCCGGAAGTTCGGTTGGCTGCGTCATGTACTTTCGAGTCTACCTTTCACGTACAGCAAACGCGAGAAAGCAGGGCTTGAACGCGCCGTGTGGTTCCAACAGTGGGGTAGTGGCTATTATGTAGAGCAGTCCACTCGGCCCCAGACACTCGGTTACAGCTTGGCGGACTCGCCTGTTGGATTACTAGCGTGGATTTACGAGAAGCTTGTGGAGTGGACGGACAATTACAAGTGGGATGATGATGAAGGTAGGGTCCTATTGTCTGCTTCACAGGAGTTCAAAGTCATCTTGCCCTTGCAAGTTCTCACCTGGATTTCCATCTACTGGTTCTCACGTGCGGGGCCAGCAGCATCAATCCGAATTTACTACGAGGCCCTCAAAGGTGCGGGTACTCAGAACCTGTTCAGTGCGGTCGTACACACCAAAATTCCTGTGGGGTACTCGTATTTCCCGAAAGAGCTCGTTCTTTTCCCGAGATCGTAGGTATTCCCTCCGAGTCTTATTTGATGTGGAATATCGATGAGATCGGTGTCTAATCTGATCCTTCCAGCTGGACAACTGTGCATAATCTGGTCTTCGAAGCGGACCATGATGAAGGTGGTCACTTCGCTGCGTATGAGAAGCCGGAGGCTCTTGTGGGAGATTTGAGGAAGATGTTTGGGAAAGGTGGAGGTGCGTTTGGGGTTGTGAAGGGTAAGAATGGTTATGATACTTAGCCTGAGTTTGGATGGAAAAACTTCCTATATATGTTGTTTGGTGGCTGGTGATGACTCTGCAACAGATACTGAGCATGCTCCTGACAACACATCACATTCGTCGAGATTTTCGGCTATTTTCGGACGACCATCTCACTCATCTTTTTAAGAGCTATTCGGGTAAACTAGAAGATCTGTGGATAGAATAAGCCCAATGTTCGGATGTCGATATCAAGATCGCCCAGAACTCACCTTCGGCTGTCGACAAAAAGGAAGGATAGTCGACAGGGGATTGACGACCTTTATAAGGATATACCGCACGTCAAGATTTGCTGCAGGTCAGTACACTACTTTTGGTCATCGAAAATGTCGAGAAAGACAAATAGGTTGATCTTAAACTTGGGATGGTAGCAGCTTGCAGGCGAGAATAAAGCACGAACATAATGCTTCCAAGACGAGGGAATGGCAATATGTCACCGCCGGCTGTGAAGACAAGGCTAGTACAGAGATCGAACGGGACGAGACCACTACCATTGAGGAGATGAAAATAGGCTAGGCAAGTGGCTGCCATTGAAAACTTTTTGGTAATGAGGCCATTGGGAGGAGCCAACTGGAAGATCTGTATCGCGGGTGAATACACGGTACATGCCAGCAACAAAGGGCGGGGAAGAAAGGGAAGCACATGATAGGACCATTGATCGCAGTGGCCAGTTATTTCATCATTCCAGTGGGCCACGCTAGAGACTCTTTGAGTCCTTAGGGTGGGAAAACAGGCATAGCATAGGAAGAAATAACTTCCTTGTATGAAGGGTCTGATGGCATAGTATCATCAGGGACTTTGATGGATATAGTAGATACTGTCAGCACCAGAGAAGGAACACCTGTATGTTAGGACCAGAGATGCACACATATTTGAGGAGGTCGCAGTTGACAAGAAGCAGTATTGCAAGTGGCAATACGTACTGTGATTGTTCCGAATGTCGTTGAAATCACGGAAAGGGCCTGGCGGCAACCTGGCGGAGTGATGAACAAGTTCAGAAACTTCTGTGAATCCTGCCCTTGGAAGATGAAGAGGGAAAGGAAAGGTTAAGGGGCCTAGCCTTGACTTTCGATCAGCGACCAAGCTGAACGGTTGCTGCACAGCCTTGCCATAAGCTCACCACGTACAAACGGTGTGTTGATGTTCTTTGCCCAATCAGGACACTCGCGGACAATGCTTGTATAGGCATATCGGGAATCGCTTAGTGATATTAGTTGGTATTTATAGGTCCGGGATAAACCCCCGCTTAACGTTTGGAATGCCAGTAATACACCTACAAATGACATGAGCTGACAGTCCACTGTCCACGGAAAAAGATCTGCATTATGACCACATTTGTAGATCCCAACCTCGCATAGACGTTCCTTGCAGTACTCCTTTCCTTTAAATCGCGACATCAGGTCCAAAGAACACACAAAGAAGCCCCTGGAGAGTTGGACCACTCAAGTCATGTGCCATTGAAGTGGACATAAATACCGGTGGACGAAGTCCGAGAGTATACCAAGAGACCTCAGACGGGTATGAGTCACAGTCGGACTGGTACACCTGTAACACTCTGATCAACTCCGGCGTTGATAAGACGAAGACTATTCGCTGCAGCTATTCGGAGTATGTCGAATGCCTCCAAACTTCGCCGCGATTGGCTGCTAGTACAATACCGATCTCTGTACCTGTCTCTGCGCCACAGACTCGGAGACCCGTTAGTTAAGACAGTAAATGTGTTGTTTATGAAGACTACTCGCCGGAGCAGTAGCCTACTCATCGAAATTACTTATACCTTGTCCGATTTGCTGACCGACGGTCGCACGGTACATATTCTGGATATCTCAAGAGCACAATATGTTCAGACTGACAATTCAGTCCTTGGGCCTCATCGCTGGAGAAGGCGGTTAAGCTTACTCTAAAAAGGTTTATCGAGTCCTAATGACATATTGGTCGCGTGGCATTATTCGAAGTTGATTTGATTTAGATAAGTTGAGGCGCTTCTTGACATGCTTGACAGACTGGCATCTCATCTGATTGACATCAGACTCCGAGTGGGATGAGTTGAGCTTATGGCCGTTGTTGACTCCGCGGTGATCTGGCCACTGGCATGGACGAGAAAGTGCGATTGAGGAAATACCTGATTAAGCATATACTGAGAATGTACTTACGAATGTACTTACTGGAGCAGGGAAATTGGTGTCGAGCCATAAAAAAATTTAAAGTGTCGAAACCAGGTTATGAAATCATACAAATAAATGTAAAATCAGTGCATCGCGTGTATAACCGTAAGTATACGTAAGTATGTAATCACAATCCGACTTCCATCCTATTTCAATGGAAGCATTCGAAATTCTGGTTGTTCTCGTCCCACACCATGACACTCCAAGGAGAAACCCCCTTTACTATCACTGTCCCTGATGAACAGCTCTCTGTCTTGAGCCAGAAACTAGCTTTGACAACATTCCCTGACGAGATTGACGACGCAGGCTGGGACTATGGCGCGCCTCTCGCTGACATTAAGAGACTCGTAAACCGCTGGAAGAATGGCTTTGACTGGCGCAAGCAAGAGGCTGCGCTCAATGCCGAACTACCTCAGTTCACGCGAGATATCGATGTTGAGGGCTACGGGACCTTGAATATTCACTACGTGCACAAGAAGAGCGAAGTCAAGAGCGCAATTCCCATGCTGTTCGTTCATGGATGTAAGTGGATCACTAAGTAACTTACTCTACCCTTTCTTATCTTTTTCAATTGTAGGGCCAGGAAGCTTCATTGAAGTTCGCAAGCTTCTGCCCCTTCTCATTCAGACTTCTCCAGACCACCCTAGTTTCCATGTCGTCGCAATCAGCCTCCCTGGATATGGATTTTCTACCGCACCTTCTAAGAAAGGTTTTGAAATTCCTCAATACGCCGAGGTGTGTCTTCTACGTTTGCAAATTGGCATTTTTTGTCATAATGCAACCCAGGTCGCCCACAAATTAATGCTTGCACTTGGCTACGATGAATATGGTACGAGAAATAGTCATATCTCTCTGAATCTCTCGACTTCATCATGCATTGTAGTTACTCAAGGAGGCGATTGGGGGTATAGGGTTTGTTCTCTCATAATGAAAGGGGTTGACTTTGACTTGAATACCAACAAATAGATTACGCGCAAGATGGCAGAGCTATACGGACCGAAACACAGTAAGGCATGGCACACCAATTTCCCAATGTAAGCCCTCTTCAGGCGCTTCCCTTTCATTAAGGATCCGTCTTATCTCCTTATAAGGACCGGACCTCCTGCAATTAGCCGGCCATTCGTTTGGCTGCGCCATGTGCTTTCAAGTCTACCTTTCCTCTCGTATAGCGAACGGGAGAAAGCGGGCCTTGAACGTACTGCATTGTTCCAACGGTGGGGTCGTGGCTATTATGCGGAGCAGACTACCCGGCCCCAGACTCTCGGTTACAGCTTGGCAGACTCCCCTGCTGGATTATTAGCGTGGATTTACGAGAAACTTGTAGAGTGGACGGACAATTACAAGTGGGATGACGACGAAGGCAGGGTCCTATTGTCCACTTTGCAGGAGCTCAAACTTATCTTGTTCTTGCCAGTCCTTACCTGGATCTCTATCTACTGGTTCTCACGTGCAGGGCCAGCAATGTCGATCCGCATCTACTACGAGGGTTTCAAGGCTGCATATGGCAAGGATTTACTCTCTCTGGTTGTACACACCAAGATTCCTGTGGGGTATTCATACTTCCCGAAAGAGCTCGTCATTTCACCAAGATCGTGAGTATTCCGTTTTGTTTGGTGTGGAATCAGATTTGCCCAATGTCCTTATTCTTTTAGTTGGACGCATGTGCCTAATCTGGTCTTCGAAGCGGAGCACGATGAGGGTGGTCACTTCGCCGCATATGAAAAGCCCGAGATTCTTGCAGGAGATTTAAGAAAGATGTTTGGGAAGGGTGGGGGTGCATTTGGGGTTGTGAAGGACAAGAATGGTTACGATGCTTAGGTGGATGGAAAGACATTTTTGTAGGGACAGCTATATACATATGTCGGTCTGTTGTCTGTTGGTAAGAGGAACATCGGCCGTGGATGCCTGAGTACTTTTGTTAACATATGAGAGGTTAAGACTTGGACAACAAATGCTCATCTTTTTATGGAGGACCCTTGGCAAGAACTGGAAGACCTGCGAAAGAAAGTAAGCACGACGCTTGGAAATTAGGATCATGGAGAACTTGCCTTGTCCGCCAGTTCATGACAAGAGAGGGCAGTCAACCATGCACCTACGAGTTGTATGAAGACATACCATAGATAAGTATTTCACGTAGGTGGATAAGAGGCTTGAAGGACCAAAATTGTCAAGGTTGAAGACAAGGAAGGATAAACATGGGCTGAACATGTGATTTATCTCGAACAAGAGATATTAACAACTCGCAGGCTGTAATGATGCAGTATGAACTTGTGGCAGGAAACGCAGGCACGTCAAGGGCACGTGCTGCTATTTCTATAGAATGCGGGACAGGACCATCGAGAAGATAGGCATAATAGTGTAGACATCTGAAAGCGCTACAACATCGTATAGAAGCTTTCTGAAGTGGACATGTATGGAGAGCAATCATAAGAACTGGATCGTTTCGAGATTTTGAGTGGATGGTCCAGAAATCCTTAGAGTAGATGAATGAGCAGGGAGTAAACATGATTAGAACATGAGAGGGGAAACGGCGACCGGACATCCAGTAGGTCGGAGACCGGCTGCAATCCCAAGGTAGAATAGTCGCGGCATATAGGGATGTTTTGTTCAGTTTTTTGCAAGGCGGTGAAGTTCAGCAGCGTAAATCACCGACGCGATCCTACATAAAATTGACCGGAGTTGTACGTATCTGAGCAATTTTGGAGTAGGTCACAGTCAATGAGAGAGAGTCTGGCAAATCCGCAGCGAGCGTCCCGAGAGGTCTTTCGAACTTGAAGTGATGAAGAAAAGTTGGGAGCTATCAGTGTCTGCTGGCATCTGCAGAGCGAAAGAAAGGAAGAGGGAGAAGTTGAGAACGAGAAAGGCGCTGCGAAGACCCTTTATAAATAGGTTGCACTGCAACGAGTTGGCCCAGCCTGAGGTGATGCTTGATCCTTGCTTTGACTTGGCTTTGACCTTTGATTAGTTTCTCTGCACAGCCCCTCCTCTTTGACAAAAGTTACCAGATACAGATTACCCCTTTTTTTGAAATCCCGACAAAACCTTGTTCAAATTCTGCATTTCGGGACTATGTAATAATTGCGATGGAGGTGAGACGCCTGAGCTCATATGGAAAGCGAGATTGGACAGCTTCATTTGCTCGGAGATCCCATCACTTTTAGTTGATGCCGTCGTGCGGCATACAAAGAGGACCCCACGCACTCCATTGACCTATTTATTCGTAATATCTTATTTGTCACATCATTTGTATACACATAGATTTAATCTTCCTCATCACGTCACTTTGTCCATCAAGGCCAACTACTGGCTCAGGCTACGCCACAAATACCTCCAGCCTAGCCTGACTTCCCAATGTAAGTATTCTAAGGTAGGGAGCATCCATCTGCCTCCAATGTCACGTGCCAATGCTTCCAGAGTCTTAATCAAGGAGTAGTACTCGTGCTCTCAAGTTTAAAAAAAATCTAAGCCCATAGAATTGTTGTAAAACACTTGTAGTATATACAGAACAAGCCATTAGTGGAACAAAGAAGAATTGAGCCTGGAATTAGAAGAATTGTGTGACATTGGCTTATGTTTGGCTTGTGTTTGTGATATCATACAATTTGCATACAATTCTTCTAATTCCGGACTCAATTCTTCTTTGTTCCACTAATGGCTTGTTCTGTATATACTACAGGTGTTTTACAACAATTCTATGGGCTTAGATTTTTTTGAAACTTAAGAGTATGAGTGCTACTCCTTGATTAAGACTTTGGAAGCATTGGCACATGACATTGGAGGCAGATGGATGCTCCCTACCTTATAGTAGGTTAAGACATATTTTCAACTTATTCTTTACTGGCTATGTGCACGTGGCCAATTTAGAGACTTCAAAATTTCAAGCTTTCTCTACATCAATGCTTATCTGGAATGCCTTGGACAAATCAGTACAAGCCATGTCATATGTTGGACCCAGTCCTGTTTCTGCTAGTCATAGTGTTCAAATACTTATTTGCATTCCAGCACCAGACAGTCTGCTCAAACTAATTTTTATTAGTTACTACAATCTTGGCTTGAATGATAATGAAATAGCTTTCAATTGCATGGACCATTTTGACAGAGCCTTGTATGGCTTAAGGTAAAACCTTCATTTTTCCATTCTTGAATCAACACTTACCTATTTCCTAGTGCAAAGACTGTTAAGCATCAGCATGAAAAATGGAGTCTTGAGAGCACACATCAACAGCACTATACTTAGGAACAAATAGTCATTCTCATTCAAGGAGTTCACCAGTTATTCCCTTTGAGAGGAGCAGAAGCTATCAGATGACAACTGAGAACTGAGCAGAACATTTGGATTCCCAGGTGAGGAATAAGATATTTTTAAACTACACTTCCCATAAGTTAAAGTATGTATTTTCTCATAGAGACTATTGGAAGAACCTTGAAGATCATTGAACCAGCAGCTGTCCAGCACCATCAGGCTCATTGCTTTAGAAGAAAAGTATATTACGGTCCTGGAGTTAATGCCACATGGGTTCAAGATCAGCATAACAAATGGGGTCCCAGGTTTGGTCTATGGCTTCATAACAGCATGGATCCATCTACAGGTTTTAAATGATTGGCTCAAAGTTTGGTTTACCAATAGCAATCCTCACCTCATTGTCAGTTATTACCTTGAATCTGTTTGCACAATACAAGGTCAGCACCTTTTCTTTCTTGCAATAGTACAAAGCTCAAACCAGATATGTATTTGTCCCTGTTTTGACTCAAAGCAATCCTGGATCAGAAAATTTTGGTGTTGCAAACATTCATACTCTCATTCACTATGAGATGGACCCCACACTGCAAGATACTCTGCAACATGTTTTTAAGTGCAAACACAGCAATATCAAAAGTGAAATCAACTGGTCTGTTTTCTGATGTTATTTTGCTTCTGGATTTGAGGATTTCTTTCAATATGGTGTAGATGAAGGTTACTATGATGTCAACGATCCTTTGGAAAAGTAAGTTCTAGCCATTCATATCCACATTTGTAACTGGAGACTGGTATCTTTTAACTTGGTCTTCTGGTGGCTTGCTATCCCTTGGCTTCAGGTCAAGCTCAATGAATGGATCTATTTATGTAATACCACCTGTCCTCATGCAAACAAACACAAAAGTATACCCCATGGAATACCTGTTCTCATTCGAGATAAGCCTCAAAAATATCATGCATTGGATTTCAAGGTAAGTAATTCACATTTGAAATTTTAATACAACCATGCTCATATTGTATAGATCCCTGTCTCTATAGAGTTGGTAGATTGACTAGAAAGCAAATATGCCCCACCAGATCATCCTGTCTTTTAGCTGACACCACTTACATTTGACTAACAAGCAAATATTTACTTCAATTCACTTGGTCAACCAGCTTTGAGCCATGAAAACTTTTGGGATGTATATCATGCAGTGCTTGTCTTGTTTCTTCAAAACAACAATCCTGAACCAATTCAAGCTGGCTTAGCAGATATCTTTTTAGATGATGAGTCCACCCATGAAGAGATAGTGGTTGATCAGGAAACTTTTGGCTTGCTGCCTAGATTGAAGAAACTACAAGAAGGCCAAGCCAAGGTCAATCATCAATCTGAGACATCATCATCATTACCAGTCAATGAAGAGAATCAGGCTATTGCAGAAGATTTTAAGGAATACAATTTTATGACAGATGAATCAGACCTGGAGGTGGAGGACTCTGACATTGGTAGAACTTTAACTGTTGAAGAAACCAAGTAGCTATTGTTCTATACATATTATATAATATGCTACATGCCTGAGAACAAAGGAGTGCACTGATTAGGACTTCAGGGCACTGAATTTGCACTGAGCACCAAACAAAAAGGGCAACAACTAGCACTTTTGGACCCTGAATTTGGTGGTCAATTAGATGAAAATAAAAAAGAGATCAAGGAAAACCATTGAGTACTTACTGAGTTCTGCTAGGCTGACCTCCTCCCCCCTTGGAATGGCTGTAGCTCCAAAATGAAGAAGTGCAATGATTAGTGCTTTCAGGCCTTGAATTTGGTGGTAGATTAGATGAGAATGAAAAAGAGATCAAGGAAAACCATTGAGTACTTACTGAGTTCTGCTAGGCTGACCTCCTCCTCCCTGAGTAAGGCTATAGCTCCAAAACAAAGAAGCGTGGTCACTAGCGCTTTGGGCCCCTGAATCTGGTAGTAAATTAGATGAGAAGAGAATGAGAGAAGAATGAAGGAAAGCCATTGAGTACTTACTGAGTTTTAAAATCTTGACCTCCTCCTCTTTGGGATGGCCACAACTTCAGAACAAAGAAGCACACTGATTAGTGCTTGGAAGCCTTGATTCTAGTAGCAGAATAGATAAGAATGAGAGAGGAATGAAGGCAAACTATTAAGTACTTACTGAGCTGCTGAGCACCCAGACTACATCCACTCTTTGGCAAGTAATTCTTCAACAAATATAGTTCTCTAGTAGGGCACCTAGGATCCAACATTGTCAAGATGTGGTTGCCTAGCTAGGAGGAAAACATAGTTGAGGATTTAGAGCCTGGATGAAGGCCAGCGTAGAGACCTGGTGCAATGGTGGTGTGCTAGCAAGCGCTTCTCAGCTAATTTGCTTCTGCTGATACACACTTATACACACTTCAATGCAACCTTGTTGAACCTATACAAAGCCAACCACAGACACATCATGTTCCTGTAAGTCATGCATATTCAACAAAGCATGTTTGGTATGGGTACTAAACATGCTTCATTTGCTGCATGCTGATTTCACATTACAGATACAAACCATCACATGCCTTTTGTTCTACCCGATGAGTTTCTGCCCCTCTTTTGGCAGGACCTATGCACTGCCATTAGCACTCTGAAGCCTATGAACATCCCAGGACTAGTTGGTCTTCATGCACTGTGCTTAGCCAATCCTTCAGCCATGAGCATGCCTGCAGTCTTGGTATCCACTTCTGCTGCTCACTGTGACTTACAATCACATCCACCACCTCAGCCACCATTGACAAAAGCTCTGTCACCACCACCATGAGCATCATCACCTCCACATGTTTTGTTATTCCTGTCACTCCAAGCTTCATTGCCACAGGCTCCATTACTCCCAGCTTTGTCACCACAACCTTCATCACTCCAAGCTTCATTGCTTCAGCTTCACCCTCCTCCAGCTTTGTCACTCCAAGCTTTGTTACCACAAGCTTCATTGACTCTAGCTTCACCTCCCTAGCTTCACCTCCTCAGCTTCATCGCCACAACCTTTGTTACTCCAAGCTTTGTCACCACAAGCTTTGTCACCTGAGGCCTCCTTGCCACTCTCACAAGTTTCATCACCATCCTCACTGCCTCCACCACACATATCTCCTGCTTATATAGTGGGGGGATATTTGCTTCGTAAATGTAGAAGAGATGCTTAGGCATCTGCATCTGGTGCTGAAGAAGTGGAGGAGGATGTATCTGGTCATAAGTGGCCCTGCCTGGTTGATAATGGATATGGAGGTCTTGGTGATGGTGATGGTGATGGATGCTGGCCTAGGCAATTCAATGAACTGGGATCCAAGCTGTTGACAGAATGGAGACTGTCTTTGTATCTACCAGCCTGTTGGAGCAGCACTTGCCAAACAGGCAAATGAATTACTGCATGGTGCTTTAGAGACAGGTGCAAACCCTGAGTCCAATGGTGATGATAGTCCAATCACAAAGGCATCTAAGGCATCTAAGGTGAGAATAACTAAGGCACAACAGATTAAATGTTGCAAGGCTTAGATTGCATAGGGTGCATTGATTGATATTACTTGAAAACATTTAGTGAACTTTGAGTAAAAATAGCACCTTTTAATCATGATTATATCATAAATTTAAATGCTAAACAGTTTTGGTTTTTGTTTATAATATTTTGACAAATAATGTTGTAGCTTTAAACAAAATATATTTGCAACAAAATGAATATTTTAAAGTAATTATATATTGATTTTGTTTATTGAAAGATTACATTATGTTGAATGATCATATTTAAAATATTTCTACTATATGTTTCATCAAATGTTTTGTATATATGTAAAATTTATTTACATTCTGATTGAAAAACATATGCTAGTGATATATAGATTTTGTTTTGTTTATGATATTGATTTATATGTTAGAATTATATAATATT